>VMDO01006285.1:75301-102236 GCA_007922755.1 Pedetes capensis | reverse complement strand
GGGGGGGGGCAGGCTGGGAGCAGGCGTTTCCTGATCCCAGGCCAGTTGGGGCCAGTGCGGCCTGACCAACCAACCCTCCCGCAGCTTGCGTTCCCAGTGTGTTCTCCTGCCGATGTGGGGGAGGGAGGCTAGGGGAGCAACCTGTGGTCTCCCAGAGCAGGGCTTTGCAGGAAGCAGAGGAGGGCGGTGGTGGCTCTGGAGTTATTAATAGTCTCCCCTGGAGTCCTCCGCTGTGGGATGTCACTGTGGGGAGCGCCATCTGGAACTCTTCAGTGCGGTCTGTGTGTCGAAGGCTCCATGTGGCTGGTATACGAGAGTCGTCACGGGACTCCAGTTATGGTTAAAGAGAGATGATGGTGGCTCTTGGTGGGTTTGTCCTTCCCCTGTGTTCATAGCGCAGTCACTCAGAGACAAAGCAGATTCTTCCAGGGCCCACACCCCACTTCCTCCCCACCAGGGTCAACCTGCCCGGAAAGCCTTCCCCACTGCGCCGCTGACAGCGATGCTATTTGGCTTTCTCTGGCATCTCACTGGGTCCTACCAAGCAGGAACAAGAGCATGAGCCCCAAAGAACTGGACAGCCTCAGGGAGCAGGGGGCCTACCCTGCCTCCCCCTGCGTGAACCTCACTACCATTCAGCCTGGCGCAGAGCTTGCTCTTCCCCGAAATCCTTTGATCTGCATCACTCCAGCCCCGGGAGGATCGCTCCTCCTCTCCTCTCTTTTCTTTCTTTTCTTTTTCCATGTAACCACTGTAGTTTTATTTGCTTCACAAACATTTCCTAAGATCTGGCACTGTTTTAAGTGGTTTACAAGCATTAACTCATTTACCCATCATAATAGAATAGGAACTCTGGGCCATAAACTTGACTCTATGTCCAAAGGCTTGCCTGCATTAAGAGAAAAAGATATATGTCGTGTATTGTTGCTGTTGTTGTTAGGTGCCATTAAGTCGGATCTGACTCATAGCTACCCTATGTACAACACAACAACACTGTGCCATGCACATAATCTTTTTACATTGGAGCCCATTGTTGCAGCCACTATGCTGTTTCTCCTTTTGCGTCACGCCACAGCAGCAAAAGGAGGTCCCAGGGCTTTACTCCATTCCTGTCATTAAGGTCGACTCTAATTTGAGGAGGTAACTCTTCCCCAGTCATTTCTTGAATGCCTTCTTGAATGCCTGAGGGGCTTATTTTCCAGCACTATATTGGACAGTATTTCTCTGCTATTCATAGGGTTATCAATGGATAATTGTTTGGGGAGTGGGCTACTGAGTCCTTCCTCCTACTCTGTCTTAATCTGGAAGCTCAGCTGAAACTGTCCACCATGGGTGGCCTTGCTGGTATCTGAAATCCCAGTGGCATAGCTTTGAGCATCGCAGCTACACACAATCCCCCACAGCTGAGATACCATCTGGAAAGCAGGATTGAGCTACTTTGTTTTACAAGGAGTCAGGGTGGCCCCATCACTGGCCCTTGCTGCCTTCTGCAGAATGTTTGCCTCACGGAGGAAGAAGCGCTACTGGCGGTTCTCCATGAACTGCACAGGCACAGAGGCCCACATCTCCAGCTGCAAGCTGGGCCCCCCAGTGTCACGGGACCCTGTGAAGAACGCCACCTGTGAGGATGGGCAGCCGGCTGTGGTCAGTTGTGTGCCTGGCCAGGTCTTCAGCACTGAAGGACCCTCGAGATTCCGGAAGGCCTACAAGCCAGAGGTGAGGACAGGGCAGAGCAAAGGGTGGTAAGGGAGCAGGAGGGACCCCAGGAGAGAGTGAAGAGAGCAGGCCCTAGCTGGGCTCACTGCTGCTGCTTCACTGAAATCAGAGTCCCCTCAGTGGAGGACAGATCCCTGGGTGAGGAGAGCACCCCATTGTCAGCCGTCCCAGCTTCCCTGTGCACTGTCTGCTGACCTGCGTGAGCAAACAATGTGGGGTGGCCTTGTGCTTCTGCACAGTTCTAAAAGGAGAAAAGGTCAGAGATGGTAGGGATCAAGGGCCAACTCTCCAAAGCAAGTGCCGGCAGCAGCAATGTTTGCAACATGTTTTGGCTCATTTTGCAAGGGGATGGATAGCAATTGAAAAAAAGCTGCCACCAAGATAGACAATCTGCCATTACTATCTCCAAATCATCTGTCCCCTGGTCAGGTGACACATACAGGAGTCAGCTTCTTGATGTGGGCGGAGTGAGGGATGGGAGGTGTAGGCCAGATTATGGACCGGTGTGATGTACTGGAGACGTGATATCGCTCTTCCCCTGCCAGTTAGCTCAGAACAAGTGAATCATCCAAGCAGGACAGGGTGACCCTTCCTCTGCAAAAGGGAAGGTGCCCGTTCTCTCTTCCCTCCACAATCAGGGGGAGGCCGTGAGCTCTTCTTTCTCCTGTTCTTCTGCAAAGGGTCCCTACGATTTGTCTGTTCTGGAAACTGCTCACACAGTACAATTAGGTAGAACCAACGGGTGGCAAAAGGCCAGGGAGGGAAAAGAGAGAAGCCTCCTCATTAACTGAGGGTGGAGTCCCGGGGCCAGATAAAATCTGGGTACCTAGGATTCATCCCCTTGGTCAGGGGAGCTCTGAGAGAGGGGTGAGAAGGAGTGGAGGAGGGTGAGGAGCCCAGAGGGAGGGCAGTTGATGAAGCTCCGTGCAGGGAGTGGGCGGAGCAGGAGCGGCCCCGCCCCAGCCTCACACCCTCCTTGTCTCCTTTCTCCTCTTCTGTCTCTGTCACTTCCTTCCCCTCGCCCACTGTTTCCTCCCCCATCAGCTCTTTCAGACCTGCTCTTGGGAAGGGTGTGATGTGATGGCCATCCTCCCAGGGAGATAGGAAATCAGGGCAAGAGAGAGAAACCACACTGGGTGGGGAGGCGTCTGGACCGAAGTCCAGCCCTTAAACCGGAGGAGTAACATGCATGCTGTGAGCCCAGCCCTCAGCCCAGAGGGTGGGGACCGTGTGGAGTGACCTCTGAATCTCCTGGCACTGACAGGAGGCCGTGACCCCTGCCTCAGGGGCTAGGAAGTGCACAGATGTGACCACACCAGGAGACATGCGGCCAGGGGACATGGGCACACCTGCCTGCTATTTCCCAGGCCTCTGCTAACCAGCCTTCGCCTGCCCCACTGCCCCCTTGCCATGTGGTCTGATGGCCACATTCTTCCCAGCCTGAGCCCTGAGCTTCCCTCGTGTGTCATTCAGAGGAACAGATCCTGCTGTTTTGGAGTTCCTCTGCTCTGTGGTTCACAGCAGAGGCATTGAGTTCATACCAAGCCAATGAACAAAGCAGGGGGCTGACATCGCATTTTCCTAGGTTTCCATCTCCCCTGCAGGCCCAGCTGGCTCTCTGCCTGGCCCCTGGCAGGCTGGGGCCAGGTTATCTGACACTCTGCCTCCATCCAGCTGGGGTCAGGATGGTGGGCCCTGTGGGCGGGGCCTCTGCATCCCAGTAGAGAGCTTGGAAAGGATGGGTGGGGGATGTCACAGTTCTAAAGAAAACGGGCTAGCAGGGCATAGTGGGGCATGCCTGTAATCCCGGTGTGTAATCCCAGCGGCTCAGGAGGCGGAGGCGGGAGGATCGCAAATTCAAGACCAGAAGCAGTCTGTGTAATTTAGCAAGACCCTGTCTCAAAAAGGGGCTGGGATCTAGGTCAGTTGGTAGAGCACTGCTCTGCAGTCTCTGAGGTCCCAAGTTTGATTCCCAACACCACAAAAATGGGAGAAGGACGTGGCAACCCACTCCTGAGGCAATCCCGAAATAATCAGCCATTGAAAACCCTATAAGGGTCACTATGAGTCAGACACAACTCCACGGCACCTAACAACAACAACTGTCTCAAAAAGGTAAAAAAAAAAAGGGGGGGGGCTGGGGGCGCTGCTCAGTGGTCTAGCACTTGCAGAGCATGCAAGCGCAAGGCCCTGGGTTCAACCCCCAGTACCACAAAAAAAAAGAAAAAAAAGAAAGAAAGAAAGAAAGAAAGAAAAAGAAAAGAAAAAAGAAAATGGGCTAGAGCCAGCCCTTTGTTTTTTCAAAGTGTTCTCCTTTTTAAAGCCAAAATTTCCTGAAGGCACTGGGAGGTTTCCACTCACCCCGCCCTCCTTGTCTTCCCCCCTGGTGTCAGCATCAGAGCCGTCCCTGGAGTCTGTGAATCCAGGTGATGTCACAGCACCCTGCCCTGCTCAGCCAGCACTGAGGTGCGATCAGTGGGGGAGAGAGATGTGGGCAGAGACACAGGCTCTCGTGTGATGCTTGGCCTTCAAGGAGGCTGGTGGACGTGGATGTTTGGAACACGCCACCTCCTCCAGCCAAGCCTGCCTGGGCCTGGACATCAGTGGGGGAGCTGAAGGAAGTCATGGGCTGAGGACAGCTCAGGCCAGGGTCGGGAAAGGACTCTGGTCTGATCTGACTAGAACAGCTGCACAGTCACCCAGTGAGCATCAGCAATAGCCCAGAGCCTCCTCTAACACCCACTACCCCATACTCGGGCACACGCGCAGACATGCACACATATGTGCGCCTGTGCACCTACACAGAAACAGGTGCAAACCAGAGCATGTGGACGGAAGTGGTCATCTCCCATCCTACAAGACACGATGCATCAGGGCCAAGATGCTGGTACAGAGGGTCTTATTCCTCTGTCATTCCAGAAACTCATAAAGGGAGTTAAGGCTTCTGGCTGCCAGAAAGCATTTGTTATTAGGTGCCATTGACTTGGGTCCAACTCATAGTGACCCTATGTACAATAGAATGAAACACTCCCCAACACTATGCCACGCACACAATCTCTTTATGTTTAAGCCTATTGTTGTAGCCACTGTGTCAATCCATCTAGGCGAGGGTCTTCCTTTTTCTTGCTGACCCACTACTCTTTCAAACATCATGTCCTTTTCCATGGATTGCTCCCTCCTGACTACATGTCCGAGATACATAAAATGCAGTCTTGCCATCCTTGCTTCCAGGGAGCACTCTGGTTGCACTTTTTTCTAGAATGGATCTGTTGGTTCTTTTGGCAGTCCATGGTATATTCAGTATTCATCTCCAGCACCGTAACTCAAAAGCATCAATTCTTCTCCTGTCTCCATGCTTCACCATCCAGCTTTCATAAGCGCACGATGTGACTGAAAACATTAGGGGCATTTAAACCATAACATCCCTCCCTCTGTGCGTGTCTAAAGAGGCTGCATCTTCCGAAGGTTTGGGCTAAATTGGACTTGGACTGAGATCAGAGAGCAGCTGGACAGATATTGGTGTAACTGGGGAAGCTCCCTATCCCTTGCAGCAGCCCTGCTCTGACTAGGTCTGGCTTTCTTGGGGAGGCCCTGCTTTCTAGCTCCCTGTCTTCCTATTCTCTTTGGCTCCCTCCTGCGTCTTATTGGTGTGCATACCAGAATCAGGGTGGTGTAGCTGGCTCAGTACTGGGAGTCTCCCCACAGGGTTAGACTGTAGCTCTCCATTACAATCAGGGTAGGGTTACGATTCATCTGACACCTGCAGACTTGGAAGGAGGAGCTTCTCTCTGTAACTCTACTGCTAGAGGCTCTGGAGTCAGTGGCATCCAGGAGCCAAGCATGGCTTTGGGCAATGAGCTGTTGAGAGTCCCTGACGGGCCCCCTGGTGGTCCAGGACAGAAGGTCCACACAAGGGCTGCAGAGAGAGCTTGTGGCAGAGCTGACTGCAGGCTGCCTCTTCCCTCCATGCTTCTTGTTGTTGTTAGGTGCCGTCAAGTCCGTATCCAACTCATAGCAACCCTACGTACAACAGGGGAAACACTATTGTCAGTGCTTCTCCATGCTACCCCCAGGCAAATCCAGTGCAATTTCAGCTCCTAACCTAGAGCGCTGTCCTGGTGGTGGGGCAGGAGAGGGAGGGGAGCAGGCGGTGACAGCCCGCAGGACGCATCTTGCATCTGCGGTCAGTAGGACCATGTGTCTCTCTAGCAACCCCTGGTGCGGCTGAGAGGCGGCGCCCAGGTCGGGGAGGGCCGCGTGGAGGTGCTCAAGAACGGAGAATGGGGGACCGTCTGTGACGACAAGTGGGACCTGGTGACAGCCAGCGTGGTCTGCAGAGAGCTGGGCTTTGGGACCGCCAAGGAGGCCATCACCGGCTCCCGGCTGGGGCAAGGTAAGGAACAGGGCAGCTGGTGTGGTGGGGCCTCTTCAGGGAAGCCCGGCTGGTGGCCGTCACCTCCTCCCACTGGTGTTGCTGTGGCTCCCCAGCAACAGCGGCCTCTCCGTTAGAGAATCCCAGGCCCTGCCCAGTCGGTGCCTTAGAGAACACTGAATCCCCACTCGATTTGGAAGCTGAGGCCCAGAGAAAGGAATAGATGAGGAGGGAGAGATGAAGGGGTAGCATCCAGCGAGTCCTCCAGCCCCAGCTTCCCATTTCCTCACTGTGATCTCCGCCTCCCCACCCGAAAGCCACATTCTCAGTCCTCCCTCTGGAAAAGGACCTCCGCGTCCATCAGGCACGCGCCACACTGGACGTGAAAGAACCACACATCACCTTGCTCCTCCACCTAATGCAGCCCCACAGACGTTGTACCTCTGACAACAGGTGGGGGGAACAGGATGCCCCTCGGTTATGTCATGAGACACTAATGAGGAAGGGCTTGGTTTTCATTGAATGTTCTAAACCAATCTTTCTTTTTTTCCCGTGGTATTGGGGTTGAACCCAGGGCCTCGAGCTTGCATGCTCTGCAAATGCTGGGCCACTGAGCTGCACCCCCAGCCCATTTTTTTACTTTTTTTGAGACAGGGCCTCACTAAATTATGCAGACTGCCTCTGGTCTCGAACTTGCGATCCTCCTGCTTCCGCCTCCCGAGCTGCTGGGATTACAGGCATGCGCCACCGCACCCTGGCTTTGAACCAGTCTTTCATGTAAGCAAAGAGCAGTTGTATAGGAGGCTTTCAAAGGGCACCCTGTTGAGAGCAGTGCCGTCCCCGTGGGATGACGTGGAACAGATGGACTCCCCTCCCGCATGAGCCCCAGGATGACCACATGAGTCCCAGCATGACCACCATCCTTGCAAGCCCCAGTCCTTCCTAAGGAGACTTCCTTCAGACCGAGCAGCCCATGGGTGCCCAGCCCTCCCCTGCTGCGCTGTGCTGGATCGAGGAAAATCATGGTCACTTCCTGGAATCTGTTTAGCGCTGACCAACAGGGAGGCTGCTGCAGCCTGTGGGCTGCCGTGGCTGGGAGGGGGTGGGGAGGAAGGTGCTTAGGCTGCGAGGAGAGGGTGTTCCTGTCCTGGCAGGTGCGGGGCCACAGGAAGGAATGCGGTGAGGTCACTGATCGCTGCCTGGAGGACATAATGGCCTCCACTCACCCAAGGCCTGAATGCTTCATGCAGTGGTTTCTTTGTGTGGGATTCCAGAATCCTGTGTTCAACTTAACCTCCAGCTCAGTGAAAGCACAGACCTTTTATACTCTAGCCATGGAGATTATCTGCCCAGTACCATGGGCTGATTCTTTCAGCAGCATGCTGTGTCTAAGCTCTTACGTGGTTCCCTGGGGCTTGAAGGAGGCTCCGTAAATGAGTGACAGTCCTGGGGATCATAGATGGCCCTGCTGTAGAGAACCTCAGGCCCTCTGGTCCATCAGATGAAGAATTTGAGGCTTGAAGCCGGGCGTGGTGGTGCACGCCTATAATCCCAGTGGCTTGGCGGGGTGGAGGCAGGAGGATTGCAAGTTCAAGACCAGAGGCAGTCTGCGTAACTTAGCAAGACCCTGTCTCAAAAAGTAAAAAAATGGGCTGAGGGTGCAGTTCAGTGGTCCAGCACTTACAGAGCATGCAAGCTCAGGGCCCTGGTTTCAACCCCCAGTTCTACCAAAAAAAAAAAAAAAAAAAGAATTTGAGGCTCATGGGAACAAGTGTGAGGCCACCCAATAGTTGGTGGCAGAGAAAGACTAAAACCCAAGTCTCCTAACGCTCAGGTTTGGGCTTCCTCTTTTTTACCTCTCTTGGGGTCCTGTTCACATTTGAGCCTCCCTCCACCTCCATTCTCCAACCCATGCAAATGTCCTGGGTGTGTCCTGAAGGGTGGAGGCTTGGGGCAGATGTTAGCAGCACACTGTGCCACTTGGCAGCCTCTATTGTGCCACATGACAATGAGCCCACCTCCCTGGTCTCAGGCTGCACAGCATGGTCCCCTTGGGTTCCGAATGTTCCCACAGCCCACTCTACTGCTTGGCCCCCATGTGGATTGGTGCACTCTCAAGGACTGCAGGACAAGGGCCACTCGTTCTGAGGAGTAAACAAGCACTCGATGACATGAACGTTCCACTTAACATGGGCGGGAGCTACGTGACCTAATTATTTCACTGCCCAGAGCAGGCAGAGGTTTCCAAGGGCCTGGGGAGCCTAGGAAGAAGCAGCCTTGGGTGTTTTGGATGCTGGCCTGAAAGAAGCATCGGATGAGTCATCCTCCCCTGCCACGTTGCAGGGCAACTCCAGTAGGCAGAAAGGGACAAGTACCACCTTTGATGTCCAGGCACAGAGCAGACAGGGTCAGCCCTTCAGTCCTGACTCTAGTCGGTGGACTGAGCGTGACCACACCCACACCCACGGGTAGTGAAAGGGCAGTGGTTGAGTTGAGCAGTCTGAGTTCTTATCCTGGCCTGGCTACCAACTTGCCTGGTGACCTTGAGCAACCTTCTGGGCCCTTTATTCTTCACTGTAAAACAAGGTAGCTGGAAGATTGGTGTGTGAGGCTCTGTCTGGCTCCAGTGTCACTAGGCTAGGTCTTAGGTCATGGAAGGCTCTGCCCTAGGTACTTCAGGAATCTGCACAGCAGGAGCTGTCTACTGCTATATCCGCCTCCCCGCAAGACTGAGGGATATGGGAAAGATGAGCCTTGTCTGTATCACATGTCCTTAGAGTCTGTGCTCAGCACACAGTATTCCAGAGATGTTCATGTGGTAAAGAAGGAATGAGCGAATGAATGAATGAAGGCAATCCAGCTGAATAAGTACAGTGAATGGGACAAATTCTTGGTAGAGATTCTAATATTCTAGACCAGTGCTACCCAATAGAAATACAGCATGCACCACATATGTACTTTTGAATATTCTAGTAGTCACATGAATCCAGGCAACTCAGGATGCTAAGGCAGGAAGATGGCAAGTTCCAGGCCAGAGGCAGCCTGTGCAGCTTAGCAAGACATTAACTCAAGATAAAAAGGGGGAGCTGAGGGTACAGCTCCGTGGTAGGCCACTTGCCTAGCATGTGTGAGGCCTTGGGTTCAACCCTCAGGTACTGAAAAAGAAATGCAGAAGTTAACTTTAATAGTATATTTTCTTTAACCCACTATATCCAAAATACCATCATTTCAATACGTAATCAGTATAAAGGCTATTAATGAGATTGCTTGCATTTTTATACTGCATCTTTGAAGTCCAAGATGTATTTCACACTTACGGCCTGTCTTGGTTTGGACTAGCTATATTTTGAGTGCTTAGTAGCCACTAGCTACTATATTGGGCTGTTCTAGAGAAGTGGCTTTAAAACCCTCTTGCCCACAGTAAGAAATGCACGTGACAGACCTGTCACACATGCAAAACTGAAGCAACGGTTTTGTGATACAGGGCTTACGTTCACAACATGCAGACCACCAGAGGTCCCACTCAGTTATTTTGTGCTTTTGAAAATTTGTTTGTAGCCAGTACTCGCGGAAGTTATTCGGTCTGTTCCACTGCATTCTAATTCTGCTCCAAGCCTGTGCTCACCTGGGCCAGGGTCTACTTGTGGGAGAGCAGAGCCAAGATAGAGGTGAGGAAGGCTTTGGGAAGAGGAGTGATTTAGGGAGCAGTCCAGAACCCAGGGTCTATAGCCATACCACCCTAGAGTCTGATCCCCTCAGATCTCAGAAGCTAAGCAGAGTTGGCCTGGTTAATCCTTGGGTGGGAGACTGCCTGGGAATACCAGGTGCTTCAGGTTAGGAAGAAGGACCTGGCAGCCCACTCCCCAAACAATCAACCATCAAAAGCCCTATGAATAGCAAGAGAATTACTGACAATAGTGCCTGGCATGGCACCATGTCAGGTAGTGTTTCGTTCTGTTGTACATAGTGTTGCTATGAGTTGGACCTGACTCGCTAGTACCTAACAACAAAAATATCCAGAACCCAGGAGCAGGGGAAAACTGGAGGTCAAGGATATAGAAGGTGAAGCCCAGGTCAGCAAAAGGAGCTAGAGCCCACAAACACCAAGGGCATGTCACAGCTGGACACCTGGCACGGTCTTTCACACCATCTCACATCCTGCTGTACCCACTTCCTCAGCGGGTGGGGTACGGAAGAAGATGAGATAGGCCGGGCCTCCCACCTCTGGCCCCACTTCTGATGTATCATGAACATGTGTGTCAGGAATGTGGGCTCTGCTTCCAAGGCCTCATCCCCAGATGTCCGAGAGAGTCACATAAGTTGCCTAGAAATCAAGCCAGAGGATACTGACCAATGGAGGATGGAGTCCAAAGCGTGACAGGCCCTTGAGTTAACCTTCCCTTCCTGACTAGTCCTGTGCTGTGGTCTGGCAACCTGCGAACCTAGAAAGAGGGCTGTTTGGGCCGGGTCCTGGAGTGGAGAACTCCTTTATTCCACAAACATTGATAGGTATGGTTTCTGCCCTCTGGGAGCGGATGCCGAGTGGGAGAAATAAGAAATAACCTGAACCAAAAATTACAATTGGACATTGTGGAGTATGCCTATAATCAAGGGAACTGAGGATGCTGAGGCAGGAAGATCGCAAGTTCCAGGCCAGAGGAAGCCTGTGCAGTTTAGCAAGACCTTGACTCAAAATAAGATAAAAAGGGGGAGCTGAGGGTACAGCTCCTTGGTAGACCACTTTCCTAGCATGTGTGATGCCTTGGGTTCAACCCTCAAGTACTGAAAAAAACAATTACACCAGCAAATATTTGATGATGTACAAAGCAATACTGATACTGTACAAAACGATACTGATCCAAACACCCTCTATTTCCTGAGCCCCTGGTAACCTGACATACATGATGTCATCCGTTCTTCACACTCTCAACCTTGCAAAATATGTATTATTAGATGCCTCTTTCCAGGTAAGCCTGCAGCCGTAGCCCTATGGCATCTGATCCCGTCAGATCTCGGAAGCTAAGTAGGGTTGGGCCTGGTTAGTACTTGGATGGGAAACCACCTAGGAGCACCAGGTGCCGTAGGCTTGGGAGATGGACCTGGCAACCCACTCCCAAAAATCAATCAGCTATTGAAAACCCTATGAACAGCAAAGAAGCACTGATAATAGTGTTTCCCCTGTTGTATGTAGGGTCGCTATGAGTCGGATACCAACTCGACAGCACCTAACAAGAAAAACAACTTTCCAGGTAGAGAAATGAAGCTCAGAGTGGTTTGTCTCCTCCCAAGGATTTGTCCCTCCCCACTTAAAGCCTGAGGTTGGATTCAGCCTCCGGCTGCGCGTGAGCTCACTGTGGCATGAGAAGTGTAAAAAGCAAAGGCTGCAGAAGTCTAGGCAGGGGGGCAGGTCATTCAGGTTGTGCCTTGGAGGGGACGGGTTTAAGATGTTGCTTGAAGGTTGCTGCTTAGGAAGGCAGACAGGAGATGGCCCTCCCCGAGGGAAGAGACAGCAGGAGCATCCACGAGGAAGCCCTGGCTGCTTGGACAAGGTCAATTCAATTCTTTCACAGGTTTTCACATTGACTGCTCTGGAAGTGCTTCAGAGTTGTAGCACTTGGGAGTCAGTACCTGGTTTGAACCCTGCCTCCCTTATGGGCCCAACAGTCCTCATGTTATGGCGCTGCTGTGACAATGAAATGAGTTCATGTAAGTCATGTGTTTAGGACGGAATCCAACACACAGTAAATATACTAGGTAATTATCACCTAGCAAGCTGGGCACGGTGGCGCATGCCTGTAATCCCAGCGGCTTGGGAGGTAGAGGCAGGAGGATTGCAAGTTCGAGACCAGAGGCAGTCTGCGTAACTTAGCGAGACCCTGTCTCAAAAAGTAAAAAAAAAAAAAAAAAATGAGCTGAGGGTGCAACTCAGTTGTCACATTGTGACCAGGGACACACCCTTGCCTAATGAAAGCAGGTCTTCCAAACCCTGTGTGGGGTCTCCTGCTCCAATGACCTTGCCCACAGAGGTCCAGCACTTACAGAACATGCAGGCGCAAGGCCCTGTGTTCAACCCCCAGTACTGCAAAAAAAAAAAAAAAAAAAAAAAAAAAAAAAAAAAAAAATCACCTAGCACCATCTGCCCACCATGATCCTCACAGTTACCAGACCCACCCTAATCCCAGTGGTGCCCATCACACTGTGAGCTGTGGCCCTCATTTGTTTAGGGTCTGTATTTTGTCATAGACTTTGCACTTTGAGTCCTTGGACGCTTCCAGCTGTAGTCCCTGAAATGTTTTTATAAACTTATGAAGTTCCGAGGAATTGGAAGGCTCCTAATTATGAATTTCCTAGGAAGGCGAGACTTGGCTCTTTCCTTCTAGTCTGAATGGATCCCAGAAGTGAGTTTTGGCCTCAGTGCTGGGTACCTGCTGTCTCCAGAGCCCCCTACAGGGCCGGAGCTGCTGTGGTCGTCTCCGTCTTTATTACTAACCACACTGTCACACAATCTGTGCAAGTCCCACTTCCCCCAGGAGCTGGGCTCTCTTCAGGGCAGGGGCTTGCCTTACCTACCTCTGCCCACCACATCTGGCACAGAGACTGACAGGTAGCAGATGCCCAGAAAGGTCACCAGCATCGTGTGGCCACCATGAGGGCGTTTCCTGGCCAGGCACTGGTTGGGAATATCCAAAGGGAAAAGGCAGGGGTGCCCCAGCCCAGTAGGAAGACAGACAGACATGCAGCATGGGGGGACGAGGCATAGTAGAGCACTCTGCGAGGGGCCTCCCAGAGGACACACCACAGGGTCTGGCAGGGGGATGGGAATGGCGTCTCCAGGAAGTGCGGGTGAGCAGGAGTCAAGAGTGGCCCTGGGAGGAAGAGTCCTCCAGGTGCAGGGGGGCGCTCAGCCTCATGGGGAGCCAGGGAACTGGGAGGCCCGTGGGAGACCAGAATGCACAAAACCGAAGCGCCCACGCTGTCCTGTCCTGTGGGTTCTGCGCATGCCTCCCAGAGGGCAGTAAGGAGCCATGAGGACGTTTTCACATGGGGAGTGACACGACCCAGTGCGACTTTACAGCTGTCCTGGGCTGCCGTGTGGTGAATAGACTGAGTAACCGGAGGATGGAGATCGAAGACCATCGGCATATTGTACACGGGAGACTATGGGGTTAGAGGCTACAGCTGTGGCGTGGAAACGGGGAGAAGACCAAGCATCCAGATTTGGGGGAGGCTGCAGCTGTGACAGGTGGACTGTCAGGGATGGAGGAAGAGAAGCAGGTACCCTAGATCGTCTCTTGGTTCTGGCAAGATCAGCCCTGTGGTTGGAGGTGCCATTTCCTAGAACAGAGAGGGCTGGGGGGTGGGGGGGGAACAGGCTGGGAAAGACGGCAGGGAGAGCAAAGCCAGGTGACTCCTCCCCGAGGTTGCCCCTACAGGGAGTACAGGCCCAAGCTCAGGGGCAGTGTGGGGTCCCAAGAGGCTCCCACAAAGATAGCAGGTTTCAGAGCATGTTAGAGTGAGAGAGAGGGTTGGGGGGATAGGGAGGGCGAAGACATAGTGGCAGAGCAGGGTCCAAGAAGATGGGGGCAGGCACACTCCAGAGCACCTGCCTAGAGCTGCACCTGGCCAGCCTGCTGGGGTCCACAGAGCAGCTCTGCCTTTGTAAGCACAAGGGACCGAGGGACCGGAAGTTCGTCAGTCTGGGGATTCTGTCCTGCTGTGGGAGGCTCATTCTCGTCCCAGTGCCAGTAAGAGAAGCCTCCCTGCATCGTCCCCAAGGGCCACCTGCCGGATGTCCCTCTGTTTTCAGAGCGCCTCTCCACCCACCTCTTCTCTCTCGGATCAGATATCGGCTTCTTCCCCTCCGTCTTAGGAGTGAGTCTGAGCCCCAGCGCTGTTAGCTCCTGAGTGCTGGGTTATCCTTTGTGATTTCCCTACACTCCATCACGCCTTTATTTTAAAACTCCCTTTCTCTGCCTCAAACACTCCAGTTTGTGTATACCACCTGTCTCCTGCAGGGCCCCTGACTGGCACAGTGATAGTCTCTTCTTTCAGAGTCCTAAATGCCTGCAATATTGAAGCTGGGAAGGAAACTTAAGTATTTTCTAGTCCAACTCGTGTGTGTGTGTGTGTGTGTGTGTGTGTGTGTGTGTGTGTGTGGTATGGGGGTTGGACCTAGGGCCTCACGCTTGCATGCTCTGCAGGTGCTGGACCACTGAGCTGTACCCCCAGCCCAGTTTTTACTTTTTGAGGCAGGGTCTCGCTAAGTTACACAGACTGCCTCTGGTCTCAAACTTGCAATCCTTCTGCCTCCGCCTCCCGAGCTGCTGGGATTACAGGCGTGTGCCACTGTGCCCTGCCGCTCCAACTCTTTTATTAACACGAGAAACCTGGTATTTGGAGAGGTGAGTGATCTGGCCAAGGTGACACAGCAGGTTAATAACGAACTTTATTTGCTCTTTTGGCCAAAGTGAATCCCAAGACAATTGTTGTTGTTAGGTGCCATCGAGTCAGTCCGACTCATAGCAACCCTCATAGGGTTTTCAATGGCTGACTTTTCAGGATTACCTTGGGAGTGGGTTGCCACGTCCTTCTCCCATTTTGCAGTGCTGGGAATCAAACTGGGGACCTCAGCGACTGCAGTGCAGCGCTCTACCAACTGAGCTAAATCCCAGCTCCCCAAAACAATTAGCAATGTTCTATCCAGGGAGAAGGGGCCTGGGTCACTGAGCTGACTGCAAGAGGCCATGGCAAGTTTTGAGGATGGGAAGGGCAGGTCCTTATTGTCAGGGACTTTCTTGACAGTTCTAGAAAATTTTCCTTGGAAACTTTATTGGCACATATTTCTCTTCCCTCGGCAGGGATCGGACCCATCCACCTCAATGAGGTCCAGTGCACAGGGACTGAGAAGTCCATCGTGGACTGCAAACTGAACACCGAGTCGGAGGGATGCACCCACGAGGAGGACGCTGGCGTGAGATGCAACATCCCCACCATGGGCTTTCAGAAGAAGGTGAGGCGCCTGGGGGCAGGGCAGCTGTGGACCAGAGTACAGAGCAGGTGGCCTCACACGGAAGGACTCACCAGAGTGTATGAGGAAGCTGTGAGGGGAGCCCAGAAAGAGTTTAGGTTCTGTCATTGTCACCATTAATATCACTGTCACCCACCATTTGTCAGCATGCCAATTGAGAAAACATACACGTAAACACCACCTCCCAAGTGGCAGATGTCCAAGCCACCACTATGAGCCACCTTGTGCTCTGGAACTGGGCATCCAGTGCCATGACAACTCAGCCCTTCCTCCAAGGGACTCAAGGTCCACTGCACTGTGACACCTTGGTGCAGGCCCTTTCCGGGGACACACAGGAGCCACCTGGACACGAGTCTGCAGAGCATCCCTATGAGAGCACAGTACAGACTGCACCTGGGAAGCAGAGGGCAAGAAAAGGGGGGCAACCATATTGTACCAGGGACACACCCTTCCCAAATGAAGGCAGGGCCTCCAAAGCCTGTGTGGAGTCTCCGGCTCGGGTGACCTCGCCCACAGAGGTTGCCAATAGGACGAACCCCTACTTGCCATGCAGGCAGCCTATCCAGTGCTACAGAAATGCCCAGGCCACGGTGGCGCACGCCTGTAATTCCAGAAGCTTGGGTGGCGGAGGCAGGAGGATTGCAAGTTCAAGACCAGATGCAGGCTGCGTAACTTAGTGAGACCCTGTCTCAAAAAAGTAAAAAAATGGGCTGGGGGTGCAGCTCGGTGGTCCAACACTTGCAGAGCATGCAAGGGTGAGGCCCCAGGTTCAAACCCCAGTACCAAAAAAAAAAAAAAAAAAAAAAAATGCCCAGGCGATCCTACTACTGCTCTTCCCTGGGTCTCGAAGGTGTTGGGTGCTATGCATCAGCCGGCACGGAGCTGCCACATGAGTGCTGCTTCTTGAGTTCTCATTTACACAGTAAGCAAAGGCAGATAGTGCTGGGTGCAGGCTGGTTCCCCAGCCGGACCCCTGCTTAGGCAGCAGTTCTTGACCTTGGCACCTGCAAAACAAAGGTGCCACTGAACCAGCCAGCCACGTCTTGGGCAGTTCACCACCCAGTGGGGGCCTGAGTGCAAACACAAGACTTTGAGGCTAAGCCGTGTGGTCACTGTGGGTGAGCAAGAATGTGCCTGGGGCAGCTTGCCACCTGCCCAGTGGCATTCCATGGGAGCCCTGATGAGGGTCACTAAACGTGGCCAGCCGTGAGTCCTCATGTGCTGTGGCGCTCTTCAGACAGCTTGGGGTTGGGTAGAATGAAAGACCTGGGCCAAAGAAAGTGACGTTTTTCATAATTGTTTTATGTTTGGTTGAGCTGAGCCAGGCCAGTTTCCTGGTCCTGAGGGCTGGGATTTAGCTCAGTTGGTAGAGCGCTGCTCTGCAGTCTCTGAGGTCCCGAGTTCGATTCCCAGCACCGCAAAAAATGGGAGAAGGATGTGGCAACCCACTCCCAAGGCAATCCCGAAACAGTCAGCCATTGAAAACCCTGAGGGTCACTATGAGTCGGACTTGACTCAACAGCACCTAACAACAACAACAATGAGGGCAGAAGGGCCAGGCTTTCAACACCAGCAACTGTCTCTTTCCCAGCACCCAGGATCCCTGAGCTCATGCCCAGCATGTGGCAGGGTTTGCGCCTGCATTTGTGGACTCTCCCAGATGTCTTCCTGGAAAAGGTATTCCTCAGGGTGGCCCCAGTTACCTTGCCGTGGCCCTACCTTGAGGAGCCTTGGGGCTCCAGAGAGTGTCAGCAACAGCACCGAGCAGGGTCAGCTCTTAAGTGCTTTATCACTGTATTGGGGTGTAAACAACGGAACTTTGCTTCCTTGCAGTTCTGTGTGGAGACTGGGTGTCCAAGTCAAGGCGCTGGCAGGCTTGGTGTCTCCCAAGGCCTCTCTGTGCCTGGCTTGCGCATGGCCACTTTCTCACTGTGCCCTCACATTCCCTCCACGCATGCGTGTGTATCCCTGCTAGCCTTTCACCTCCTTATAAGGACACCAGGCAGATTGGATTGGAGCCTGCCCATATGATCTCATGTGGCCTTAATTATCTCCTTAAAGGCCCATCTGCAAAGACAGTCAGTAGGGGGTTAGGGCTTTCACATCAGAACTGGGCAGCAGGGACACAAGTTAGCCCTTATCAGTCACCTGCTAGCCAATTTATTCATCTCTTTTTTAATTTAATTAATTAATTAAATTAATTAATTAATTTATTTATTTATTTATTTTTTTTTTTTTTGTGGTACTAAGGGTTGAACCCAGGGTCTTGTGCTTGCATGCTTTGCAAGTGCTGGACCACTGAGCCCCAGCCCTTTTTTTTTTTTTTTAACTTTTTAACACAGGGTCTCACTAAGTTACGCAGACTGTGTCTGGGTTCGAACTTGCGATCCTCCTGCCTCCGCCTCCCAAGCTGCTGGGATTACAGGCATGCACCACCATGCCCGGCCAATTTATTCATCTCTTTGAGTCTTGGATGTCCTCCTCTGAAGGGAGGGAGGATGGTGACACCCAGCTCCCTCCCAGCCCCTGCCCAGTGGGAAACAGACCATCCGACTGAGTGGCTAGTAGAGGCTGCAGACTGGAACTGGGTGGTTTTGTTCATCCAGCCATAGCAAAGCCTCATTTCTGGGAGAGAAGAGCCACAGCGGAGGCTCGAGTGGCAGGTGGGATTCCCACGTGAGCCAGTCCACCTGCGGTGGGCCTGAGCTGTGTGCCCGGTGCTTGTGCACATGTGAGCCGGAATGTGGGCTTCCGTTCACGTTAACTTACGGGGTGTGTCTCCTCACAGCCACCCCACCACTGCCCAGAATAGGCATGGGGCTATTTCTGGAACAAAACCAGGCAGCTCTTCCCAGAAGTTGGCCGTGGTGGAGAGGCGAGTGCCAGGCCCACGGAAGGTGTGGGATCGTGGCATGGGGTCGTGGCAGGATCCTGTGGAATGGGAGGTTTGGGAGCACATTCGAGTGCCGAGGGGACCTACAGCCTTATGGAAAGAGGGTGTGTCCTGGAGGTGTTAGTTTTCCCTACTCAGAGAAGTTTAGCGGCCTGCGCCTCCCTCCCTTCTCTAAACCCCTGAATTGCTGCCCCCGAGAACCAAATGAGCAGGGACAGAAGTGCCAGGGCTACTGTCAGAGGCTGCAGAGGCCGACTTGCTGGCCTCCCCATTGGGTAGTAGTGGGCAAGGTGCAGGCCAGAGGCTCTTGGCTGACGCTGAGGCCTTTTGGGGTCCCACTGTTGCTGGTGAGGTTAGACCCCCTTGGTCCTCCTTGTGCATAGCCGTCTTCTAAAGAAACCCAGAAAAGCCCCCAGCATGTGCACTGCCCCCGTCTTCTCAGAGCAGTTGAACCCTGCTCCCTGTCACAGGTGGGGCTCTGGGCCCCGTCAGCCTTGGAGGGCCACAGCAGGGTCTTGGAGCCTGGGTAGTGCCACTGGTGGCCTCATGTTTTCCTCGCCCCAGAGTCAGGGTGACAGCCCCGTTCAGCCAGAGCCTCTGAGACTTCCACAGCTTTAGAACCTAGGACAAGGACACCTCCACTTGGCCAGCTAGCAGGGAACATGGGATCAGTCCCTCAAGACCTCCCAAAGGGCACAGGAGACAGACCTGGGGGCTCACTGCCCTCTGGAGGCAGGAAAAAGTATGATGGAGGCTCTCAGGCCCCTTGCTCCCCACTTTCACTGACGTGAGGTGATGGGGGTGTCAGTCCTTGTGAGGCAGTGGCAGAGAAGGGCGCCATCTGCCCCAGGTTGGTCAGTGGAGTGGGGCACAGGCTGGAGGGCAGGAATCCTCAACCCCCAGGCCACGGACCAGTACTGATCGAGCGAAACTTCATCTGTATTTACAGCCACTCCTGTGGCTCACGTTGCCGCCTGGCACCGCCAGGGCACCGCCTCCTGTCGGATTACCATAATCCCCACCACTCTTGGCATAGAAAAATTGTCTTCCACAAAACCGGTCCCTAGTGCCAAAAAGGTTGGGGACCACTGCTGTAGGAGATGTAAGGACAGCAGCAAGCCCAATGGAAAGTCACTTCACTTTTTTTTGAGTCTTGGATCTCCTCCTCTGAAGGGAGGGAGGATGGTGACACCCAGCTCCCTCCCAGCCCCTGCCCAGTGGGAAACAGACCGTCCGACTGAGCGGCTAGTAGAGGCTGCAGACTGGAACTGGGTGGTTTTGTTCATCCAGCCATAGCAATGGGCTATGGGCTGCCTATGGGCTATGGGCTGCCACGCTAAACTCAAGGGCTTGCTCAGTCTCTTAGAAGGGTCCACACCCATTCCCCCCTTTCCTCCCCGCCATGCTCCCCAGCCTGGGTGGAGAGGAGGAGAGCCGGAAGCCAGGGGAGAGGAGGGATCCAGGCCCACAGGAAAGGGAGGCTCTCCCAAGCCCAACCACAGGGTCCTGAAGGTCAAGCTGCAGGTTTGCAGAGAGCCCGTCCCAAGCCCAGACCCAAGTGAGGCCGGCAGTTTCTGTCACTGTCCCCACTATATTCTCTGTGCAAGACACATGGTCTTGCTGGCCCATGGCTGAGGCCAGGCCAAGCGGGGAGGCTCAGAGGGTTAGGGACTGGGGAGGAGCTTGCCAATGGCAGACAGCTGCCACCAGGGTGACCAGAGATGGTTTTCACCAGGGGCAAAATCAGGCACTGTAGTGAGTTCTCTAAGCCCAGGTGCTTGACCTAGACCCAGAGCCCCAGTGGACAGTGAAGGCTCAGAACACCTGAGCAGGATCCAGGGCCTGGAGGCCTCCTGGTGGGAGCCCAGCCTGGGATCCAGGTCTAGTTCGGTGCTGCTCGCCTTTGGACAAAAGCATCCTTGGAAAAGACACTAAGAGAAGACAGTTGGGAGGTGGATAGTGGGGTGGTTACCCTCGCCAGGCGCAGTGACACACGCCTGTAATCCCAGCAACTTGTGAGGCTGAGGCAGGAGGATCGTGAGCTGAGGCCAGAGGCAGCTTGGCTAATTTAGGGTCTCAAAATAAAAATAAATGGGCTGGGGGTGCAGCCCAGTCAGTGGTAGAGCACCTGCAAAGTATGTATGAGGCCCTGCGTTCAACCCCCAAGTACTGCAAGAAAAAAATACTCCTACCTTACCTGTGATGCTACTTTTCCATCTGTATAGGGCTGACCATGGTCATCAGGCCTCATGGGGCTGTGCAAAGGATGAAGGCCCCTGTCCTCCAAGGGCTTGTGCAGGGCCAGGACACAGTTAGTGCTATCCAAGGCTGGCTGCGAGCTTCCCCTGTGAACACAGGCCTGTCACTCAGCACATACTCAGTACCAATGGGATGAGTGACTGGATCCAGCAGAATCCAGACAGCACAGTGTAATTCATGTCCCATCTTGGGAGGTGCCAGCAATACCGACAGAGTCCAGTGAGCACATGAACGTGTGCGGGGCTCAGGATTCCTGGGTGGGGACCTCGCCGTAAGGCCAGGCTGGTGTGGTGCCACTACACAGGAGGCTCTTAGATGCCGCTGAGTCCGAATGTGGCCAGGCAGGACCGCCCAGCTTGGGGCCAGGGGAAGTTGGATCTGATGGCAATATGGTGGGGACATTCCCTTCTGTCCTCCTGGTGACCATGCCTTCTTGCTGTCCACAGCTGCGCCTGAATGGCGGCCGCAATCCCTACGAGGGCCGAGTGGAGGTGCTGACAGAGAGAAATGGGTCCCTGGTGTGGGGGACAGTGTGCGGCCAGAACTGGGGCATCGTGGAAGCCATGGTGGTCTGCCGGCAGCTGGGCCTGGGGTTCGCCAGCAATGCCTTCCAGGTGAGGAGCCCACGCCTCTGTCCAGCCCCCTTCTTCCAGACACAAGCTGGGATACAACCAAGCCCCACACGGAAGTAGGAGGCCTTGTTCCAGCCGCAGCTCTCCCCCCAACATCCCCAAGCCCAGGCCAGGTCTTTCCCACCTCTGGCTTCTGCTTCCAGCTGCAGAGCTAGGGGCTGGGCTCTCTAGTCTGTGGTCCAATCTGTTCTATACCCTTGGATTCTCCCAGGGCTCAGGGCTGAGCCTCAGGTGTCCTAATGTGCCTTTTACAGGGGGAAGCAACTCAGTCCTTTGGGGCCGTGGGGACCCCCCCCCAGTCCTCAGCTCAATACCTAGACACCTAGGTTCACACCATTGGAAGCCCCCCTGGCCAGCCACCTGCATTTTCCCACTGATACACTGGTAAATCTCCAGCCTCTGCCCACAGCCCTCATCACGTCAGCTGCACTGCCCTTCTGTGACTCCTTCCCCAGTGATGCAAGGTGATGCATGTGGGAGCCACTATCCTCAGATCCTCCATTTCCACTCCCTCAACCCCTCATAGCCTGCCGCCGTAGCCCTGTGGCATCGATCCCATCAGATCTCAGATCTCGGAAGCTAAGCCGGGTCAGACCTGCTTAGTACTTGGATGGGAGACCACCTGGGAATACCAAGTGCTGTAGGCTTGGGAGAAGGACCCAGCAACCCACTCCCAAAAATCAATCTGCCATGGAAAACCCTATGAACAGCAGAGAAGCACTGACAGTAGTGTTTCGAGTGTTGTACGTAGGGTCACTATGAGTTGGATACTCGACGGCACCTAACAACCACAATAACAACCCTTCATAAGGAAGCCCAGGACCACAGCCTCAGGGGCTGCTCCTCACTATTGCTCACCAGTGGCTGCATGACTTCCTGTTGGGTGCCACTGAGCTGGGTCCAGCTCATGGTGACCCTCACAGAGTTTTCAATGGCTGATTGTTTGGGGATTGCTTTGGGAGTGGATGGCCACATCCATCTCCCATTGTTTTGCAGTGCTAAGGATCGAACCCAGGTCCTTAGAGAGTGTGGAGAGCACTCGCGCAACTGAGCTAAACCCCAGCTGTATAACAGTCTGGAGCAAAGCAGCTGCACTTGTGTTCCCCAGCTGTCTTCCTTGTCATGGAATGAAGTGTCTTGAATCTTTCATGGAATGAAGAATCACAAGTCCTTCACATCCTAGCATTTTCCTTAAGCAGAATCCCTTACATGCTAACCTCGCCTTAGCTCCTGGTCCCAATAAGCCCATCTTGGGGCCTGAGGAAGGGGGTCTGCAGGCAGAGGAGAGAACTCGGCATCCTTTCTGAGCCTGTCTCCCCGGCCTGGCAGGGGCCCAAGTCACTCCCAGGGGAGGTGCTGAGACGTGAGCCAGGGCTGCCTCTGGCTCCTGCCCCGGGTCCCTCATTCCAGCATGAGGGAGGGAAGGCCACAGTGTCCCACGCCCTGTGGGAGCTCAGCTTCCCCAGGCAGCATGGAGTTGGTGCTAACATTTGTAAACGACAAGCTGGAGCACAGGCTGATTCTCCCAGGAGAGTGGAAAACCGCGTGTCACCAGAGCCCCTGTCCAGCTGGTTTTGTTCCCTGTCAGCTCATTCCCAAGATACCTGGGCCTCAGCTGGGGTCGTGAAGTAGGCCTGGGCCTGACGGCAGTCCCAAATCTGCCACTGATTACAAGCCCCATCCCTGCTCAAGGCCCCAATTTTCTCATCTGGAGAATGAAGAGGGTATTAGTCAGGTTCTTGGAGAAGCCAACAGGTCCAACAGGACATATGCATGGACAGTCATCCTGCAGCATCCGGGCGGGCGGGACTGGTTCCAGGACCCCCTAGGATGCCCAGCTCCGCATATGAAACATGGAGCCATGGTACAATAGCCAGCTTAGCTCTACTTTCCCAAAGGGGTGTGGCATTTTCAAGTGCTAGAGTCAGAAGACCTGGATGCTCACTCATTCTGCCACCAACTAAGCACATGGCTGGGGTGACTCTGCCTCAGCTGTCTCTATCTGAAAAATGGGATCATAAACCTTGTGATTTTTCTTATTGGAAATTTTTAATGTACAACTTAATGTGTTTCATTCTGACATGCATTTCATTGTGACATTTCCATATATGCGTTTCATTGGACATTGCATAGATAACTTCCCCCTTACCCTCTTGTACGCCTCCTCCCCCCTTTCCCACCCCCTCACCAAAGGCCTCTCTTCTACCTGCATGTCTTTTTGTGGGATTATTTTTCTATAATTGCTAGTCTCTCCTATAAAGTGGTGTGGTATCTGCACACAACCTACGCACCTGCTCCCCTATTTTTTTTATTTTTATTTTTTGGCAGTACTTTGGATTGAACCTAGGGCCTCACACATGCTAAACAAGGGCTCTACCATGGACCTGCAACCTCCAGCTCCTTTTTTTCATTTTGAAGCAGAATCTTGTTAAGTTGCTCTGGCTGCCTCTTTCCTCGGATTCATGATCATCCTGCTTCAGCCTTCTAAGTCACTGGATTATAGGCATGTGCCACAGCGCCTAGCACCTCCCCTATACTTTAATCATCTCTAAGTTACTATTAATACCAAACACAATGTACAGGCTATGTAAATAGTTGTTATATAGTAATTTTTAGAGAATAACAACAAAGAAAAAAGTCTATACATGTTCAGTACAGACACAGTTTTTAGCATATATTTTCAATCTGAGGCTGGTTAAATCTATGGGTGGAGAGCTTGTGGACACAGAGGGCTGACTATATCTATATCTATATCTGTTGGTAGAGATTTATTTTTAGGAACTGGCTCACATGAGTTTAGAAGCTGGCAAGTCCTAATTTGGCAGGACAGGCTGACAGGCTGTAGGCCCAGGGAACGATTAATGCTGTAGTTCAAGTCCAAAAGCATTCCTCAGGCAGAGTCCCTGTTCCTAGAGGGACCTCAGGGTTTTTTTTTTTTTTTGTTAAGGTTTTCAGCTGATTGTATGAGGCCCACCCACATGATGGAGGGCAGTCTGCTTTACTCAAATCAACTGATTTAAACATTAATCTCATCTAGAAACTACTTCCCTCACTTGTCTGTTAGTTGGCCATACTTTGGGGGCTTGGGTGTTGCCATGATGCTGAAAGCTATGTCACCAGTATTACAGATGCCAGCAGAGCCACTCATGGTGGACAGGTTTCAGCTGAGCTTCCATAATAAAACAAACTAGGAAGAAGGACATGACTAACCCACGCCAGAAAAAAAATTGCCATTGAAAAACCTTTGAATAGCAGAGAAACACTGTCAGATATAGTGCTAGGAAATGAGCCTCTCGGGTTGGAAGGCATTCAAAAGACTGATGAAGAGTTGCCTCCTTGAAGTAGAGTCAACCTTAATGATGACCAACAATTTCAAGAGTTGCAAATGGTCAGGAACCAATGGTAATGAAGGAAGAAATGCAAGCTGCCTTGAAGGAATTGGTGAAATACAAGGCTCTAGGAATTGATGGAATACCAAATGAGATGTTTCAACAAACAGATGCAGCACTGGAGGTGTTCATTTTTTTATGCCAGGAGATTTAGAAAACAGCTACATGGCCAACTGACTGGAAGAGATCCATATTTGTGACTATTCTCAAGAGAGGGGATCCAGCCAAATGCAGAAATTATCAAATGATATCATTAATATCTCATGCATGTAAAATTTTGCTAAAAATCATTCCAAAGCAACTGCAGCAGTATATTAACAGGGAACTTCCAGAAAATCAAGCCAGATTCAGAAGAGATCATGGAACCAGGACATCATTGCTGATTTCAGATGGATATTAGCCAAAAGCAGAGAATACCAGAAAGATGTCCATCTGTGTTTTATTGACCCTGCAAAGGCATTTTAACTGTGTGGATCACAACAAATTATAGATAACATTGTGAACAGTGGGAATCCAAGAACACTTAATTGTACTCATGAGGAATTTGTGCATGGACCAGAAGGCAGTCATTCTAACAGAACAAGGAAACACTGCCTGGTTTAAAGTCAGGAAAGGTGTGCATCAGGGCTATATCCTTTCACTGTACCTCTTCAGTCTCTATGCCAAGCAAATAATCTGAGAAGCTGGACTTTATAGAGAAGTATGTGGCATCAGGATTAGAGGAAGACTCATTAACAACCTGCATTATGCAGATAACACAACTCTCTTTGCTGAAAATGAAGAAGATTTGAAACATTTACTGATGAAGATCAAAGAACACAGCCTTCAGTATGGACTGAGCCTCAACATCAAGCAAACACAAATCCTTACATAAGCAACTTCATGATAAATGGAAAAAAGATTGAGGTTGTCCAAAATTTTCTTTTACTTGGTTCTACAACCGACACCCACGGAAGCAGCAGTCAAGAAATCAAAAGATGCATTGCATGGGGAAAAGCTGTAGCAAAAGACTTCTTCAAAAGGTTGAAAAGTAAAGATTTCACATTGAAGACAAAAGTGCACCTGACTCATGCCATGGTGTTTTCAGTGGCATCATATGGTTGTGCAAACTGGATGTTGAATAAGGGAAACAGGAGAATTGATGCTTTTGAATTATGGTGCTGGAGACAAATGTTGAATGTACCATGAACTGGCAAAAGAACCAACAGATCTGTCCTAGAAGAAGTGCAACCAGGGTGCTCCTTGGAAGCAAGGATGGCTAGACAGCATCTGACATATCTTGGACAAGTTGTCAAGAAGGACTAATCCCTGGAGAAGGACATCATGTTTTTGAGAGTGACAGGTCAATGAAAAAAAGGAAGACCTTCAACTAGATGGATTGACACAGTGTTTGCAACAATGTGCTTAAACATAAAAGAGATTGTGTGTCTGGCACACTGTTGGGCAGTGTTTCATTCTCTTGTACATGGTGTTACTATGAGTCGGACCTGACTCAATGGCACCTAACAGCAACAACAAATGAGTACTTCACAGAAGCATCTGGAATAGTGTTTAACCAAATATCTAGGTATTGTGACTAAGTCTAGTTGACAGATAAATTAACCCTGGAGCCCTCAGGAACATAGGTTCCTGTATTCCCTTCCCAGCCTTGTACCTGACTCTCCACCTCTGTTTCTCACTTTTCTCTGCTGGAAACTTCTCTGAAGTGTGAGAGCATATTCTAACAGTTTTGAAACCCATAGATGGAAGAGGCCCACCTAACCTTAGCATCATAAACCTGAGAGCTACTTAGCTTCTGTGTATAATGACTACTCATTTATTAATTGCTTTAACCAGAAATAAATGTAGAAGTTATATGTCATGAGATATATACCTAATTTTTGGCATATACAAATGGATTTCTCCTCCCTGATCAATTGGTAGAGTCTTCCTAGACCACTTAGTTGAGAAGGCTTCTGAGATCACATTCAGCCTTAGAGCAGATGATTGATTAGCCATGTCTGTCCTGGCTCAGGACTAAGGAGTGTGCAACATGACCTGCAGGTGCCTGCCGTTGCTGACAAGAAACATGGAGCCATGGTACAATGGCCAACTTAGCTCTACTTTCCCAAAGGGGTGTGGCACTTTCAAGTGCTAGGGTCAGGAGACCTGGATGCTCACTCATTCTGCCACCAACTAAGCACATGGCTGGGGTGACTCTGCCTCAGCTGTCTCTATCTGAAAAATGGAATCATAAAACCTTGTGGGGTTTTTTTATTGGAAATATTTAATGTACAACTTACTGTGTTTCATTCTGACATGCATTTCATTGTGACATTTCCATATATGCGTTTCATTGCACATTGCACAGATAACTTCCCCCTTACCCTCTTGTGCACCTCCTTCCCCCTCTCCCATCCCCTCACCAAAGGCCTCTCTTCTACTTGCATGTCTTTTTGTGGGATTACTTTTCTATAAACCCTTGCATCCCAATTATGATTCAGGACAAAACTTTTTTCTGTAGTGATCTATCTTTTTACATTGTCAGTAGTATTACATAAATAATCTAGCCCATTTGTATTATTACCATTCTTTGGTATTGTTGGTGTTATTGCAATTATTTCCCAAATTATTAAAGTCGGGCTTTTTTTTTTTTTTTTTTTTTTT
>VMDO01006285.1:38287-75201 GCA_007922755.1 Pedetes capensis | reverse complement strand
TGGGATTACAGGCATGCGCCGTGGCGCCTGGCTCAGGATGTTTACTTTGAGGTCACCCTCTCTCTCATTCCTTGCTCCTCCTTGTCTCTCCTCCCCCTCCTGTCTTCTCCCATCATCTCCCTCCTTCTTTCCTCTCCCTAAATTGTCCCTTCTCTGCTAAGTTGCCTTTAGCTGTTTATTATGTTCCAATTTCTGTATAGGATCTTTTCTTTCTTTTAAATTTGATTCAGCTTCCACATATGGGTGAGACCGTGTTACCCTTGGGATTTTTGTGAGGCAGTACGTTGGCAGAATATGAGAAAGGAACGGTTCTAGGTGACGCGCTGGCCATTTATTTCGTTGATTCCTCCAGGAGACCTGGTATTGGCACGGAAATGTCTACGCCAACAAAGTGGTCATGAGCGGAGTGAAGTGCTCAGGAACCGAGCTGTCTCTGGAGCACTGCCGCCATGACGAGGACGTGGTCTGCCCCCAGGGTGGGGTGCAGTACGGTGCTGGAGTTGCCTGCTCAGAAAGTAAGAGTTCCTGGGGGGTCATCTCCTACACTCCCCTCTCCCACCAGAACCTGGGAGGTGGGGGGTTCAGGGAGGCATTGCTTAACTCATCACAAGGCTCTGCAGCCTCATCCTAATCCAACTAAAGGAAGAAAGCAGAGCTCAGGGCAAGAGGAATGAGTGACCACAGGACCTTGGCTGATGACATGGTAGAGGAGAAATGAGAGGGAAGTCTTAGGAGTCTGGAACCTTTGGTTCAAATAATAGAGCCACTGCTATTTCAGTGACCTCAAAGACTCCCGTGCCTGAGGAGTCCCTGTTCACACAATTAAATGAGGAAGAAGACACCGTCCTCGGAAGTTAGGAACGCAAGTGAAGCGCATGCTAGGTGCCCGCAATGTGGGCGTCCCTCCTTCCACCCTGACGCTCAGGCCATTTCCTGTTTTCAGACCCAGGGAACAGCTTAGCTGGAGTCCTGGAGTCCTAGAAAGATGGGGCATTTAGAAGGGGAAGCCCAGCCAATGGCCCTGCTCTGTGCCAAGAGAGAGAACCAGACACACAGGCTCCTGGGTGGTTGTCCTGCTGAGCCCAAACCTCACTTGCCCCACCTGGCCTTGTCAACCCCCCACTGAGCCTCCTTTCAAGCCACCCCCAGCCGGCCTCCATGTCCTGATCCCCTTTCCTGCCTCAGGGTCCTGGCACGAGCTACGTGTTTTGCCAGAAATCCTCCCTGCACTCAGCCTTAGAGGTCCCGCTCTGATTGCTGCCCACCCTTCAGAGAGTGACTACAACTAACTTCCACCAAAGAAGTCTTCCTCACTGACCTACACCCTGGCAGAGTCCCTCTATTTTAATTCCCATTGGACCCATATTTCTCTTGCAAGCTCTTGTTGCCAGTATAACTAAGTAATTAATATGGACTGATCTGTCTTGCTAGGATGTCTGGTGCCTGCAGCCATAGCCCTGTGGCATCCGATCCCATCAGATCTCAGAAGCTAAGCAGGGTCAGGCCTGGTTAGTACTTGGATGGGAGACCACCTGGGAACACCAGGTGCTGTAGGCTTGGGAGACGGACCCGGCAACCCACCCCCAAAAATCAATTCGCTATTGAAAACCCTATGAACAGCAGAGAAGCACTGACAATGGTGTTTCACCTATTCTACGTAGTGTCGCTGAGTCAGACACCAACTCGACGGCACCTAACAACAACAACAAGGATATTTGGTGGCTCCCTGTCTACCTTGTTTAGCTTAGTCAAGAGAGCCTAGCACAGCACCCACTGGACTGAGAGATTTGTGAGTGACAAATGTCTCCAAGGTGCCTCTGATGGTGGTTTTGGATGTCAGGGAGGTCAAGTCCCTGTCATGCAGCAGGGGTTGGGAGTGCAGTGCCCTGGCTACCAGCTGAGCATATAGGGTGTGAAGTTAACCTGCTGAGCTGGAGGGAGACCAGTCTCTTCCCAAAAGGAGGGGACCCCAGTGGAGACCCTTCTTCTCAGCTCAGGGTAGTGGGGGGCTGTATACAGAGTGGTAACCAGGGCACAGAAAACACAGAAGAGACTCACAACACCCTCAGAAAAACAGGATGTGCCCTGAGCAGGGCTGCCGTGCACTCCCTGTCCCGCACCCCGTCTGCGCATCCTCCTCCGCCACCCTCTGCTCCACACCTGATCCTGTGAGCCTTGCTCTCCAGAGGCTTCTGGCCTGTCCAGGATCATGAGGTTAGTGTTTACTGTGAACTGCACATTGTGTAGCGAGAAAGCCTCTGCCCCACATGCTGTGAACTTGGGGAAGCAAAGGTCCAAACCATGTGAGCTTGGGACATTTACATGCCCCTCAGCACAAAACAAGATGGCGGGGTGTGTTGGAAATTAGTCCTGTAAGACACTGTTGTGAATTGAAATGTTCCAGACATGCACAGTGGAATCTCCTGTTTGATGGGAAACCTACAGTTCACCCTTGTATAAAGATCCTAAACCTTGAGCCGGCATGGTGGCTCTCGCCTGTAATCCCAGCAGCTCGGGAGGTAGAGGCAGGAGGATTGGAAGTTTTAGACCAGAGGCAGTCTGCATAACTTAGCAAGACCCTGCCTCAAAAAGTAAGGAAAAAAAAAAATGGGCTGAGGGTGTAGCTCAGTGGTCCAGCACTTGCAGAGCATGCAAGCGTGAGGCCCTGGGTTCAACCCCCAGTACCACACAAAAAAAAAAAAGATGCTAAGCCTCATGGTATAGTGGCTGAGTCAACATGGATGGCAGCCATCAGCCATTCTTTTAGCACTTCTACGTGCCAGGCACTAACCAAAGGAATCAAGATTTTGTTGTTGTTTTGAGACAAGGTCTCACTGTATAGCCTAAGCCAGTCTGGAACCCTCTATATAGACCAGGCTGGCCTCGAACGCTCATTTATCCTCCTGCCTCAGCCTCCCGAGTGCTGGGATTATAGGTGTGCACCACCATGCCTGGTTGTAATCAATTTTTTTTTTAAGTCAGACACAGGGCTGGGGATGTAGCTCAGCGGTAGAGTATTTGCCTTGCATGCTCAAGGCCCTGGGTTTGACCCCCAGCACCACAAGAAAAGAAAGAGGAGGTCAGACATGTGGGAAAAGAGTGTATGTGGTAGAAGCAGGAAGAACCTGTTGGAAGGCCATTTGACAATATGCATCAGAGCCCTAAAATCACGCAGCCCTTTCTCCTGGCAATTTCTCTGATAGAAATATATTCTAAAGAAAAAAATATTCAATTTATTTACACAGATTTACTACAGGATGTTTATGACAGCTTTGTCCTTAACTGAAAAATCCCAAACAATCAACATACATGTCTAAAAGAATGGGTGGGGTGATGAATTACATTATTATGTTGCTGTAAAATGAATATCATAATGGATATATATCAGTACGTCAGGATGTATTTTAAGGAAATGGTATTAGCAGACAATGGATCCACACACAATATTATATGTGTTAGAAAACACATCATGCCAGAAGACCCAGACCAAGAGATGAGCAGTGTTCTCTCTCTCCCATCATTTTTTCTTTTTACTTTTTCTTATGGAAAGTTTAAAGAAGCCACTTGAAAATAGAGAGAATAATACAATGAGCCCTTTTGTCCCCATCACCCAGACTCAACGCTTGTCAGCATTTTACCCACCTGCACTGGTTAATAAAGAAGGGTCCAGGAAGATCCCCACAGAGGGAAAGAGTAATATGGGGTCATGTTCAACAAGGAAAATGACCTTGAGGAGTCCTTGGGTCAGTTCCAGAAGGTGGCAGTGGGCAGGGACAGGGCTTGTCCCACCTGGGGGATTAGAAGTGGACCCCTCGGTCAGAGGTCTCCCGCCTTGGTGACCTGTGTCCCTCCTCCCCAGCCGCCCCTGATCTGGTGCTCAACGCTGAGATCGTGCAGCAGAGCGCCTACCTGGAGGACCGGCCCATGTTCATGCTGCAGTGCGCCATGGAGGAGAACTGCCTGTCAGCCTCGGCCGCCCAGACCGACCGCATCTCGGGCTACCGCCGCCTCCTGCGCTTCTCCTCCCAGATCCACAACAACGGCCAGTCCGACTTCCGGCCCAAGAACGGCCGCCATGCATGGATCTGGCACGACTGCCACAGGTAGGCCCTCCCTGCCATCACCACCCGGCTACCACCCCACCATCCTGCAGGACCCGGATGGGCGATCCAGCATGGCCAGAGTCACCTAGTGAGGGCCATGAGGCCACACAATCCGGGGAAAGGTCTGCCATTTGGAAGCCATGCTCCTTGCCCTACTGGGGTGGCCTCTCCATCCCCGAGGCCCCGCTGCTCACCTCCAACACTCCTGACAAGAGCAGACACACAGTTCTGAGGGCTGGTGCCCCTCCAGGGGCCTGCGGTCAATGCTTTCCAAGTGCCTGCCCAGCAAGTTTGTTCTCTGCAGGCCACCATAGGGCTCTGAAGCCATTGAACTCTGAGGCCTTGGGGAAATCAGTTTCACATAATGATATGTTCTGGGCCCAGGAGTCAAGAGACCCAGCTGGAGCCCTGACCAGCAGTGTGTCATTGGGCTGGCTGGGCCACATTGCTGAGGACATCTAGTGTCCCTTCCAGTGTGTGTGGCTGTGGCTGTGATCCCAGGGCCGTAAATCCTGGGCCAGGACCAAAGAGCCAAAGGGAAATCCCAGCTGGCTCTAGCTGGGGCCAACAAAAGCCAAGCCATACCCCTCCCACCTTCATTTTCTTTTTTTCTTTTTCTCTCCCCACCCCTTGACTCTTAATCAAATCTAGACCCTCTGTCCCTGCTTGGTCACATTTTGCTTCTCAGTCCTGAGCTGGGCAGGTAAAGAGCAGAAGCTAGCACTTGATTAGAAATCAAAGAAGGGCGACCTCGCTCATTCACCCCAGCAGGAGTCCCCGAGTGATTCCCTCCTCTGTGCTCAGCTGTCTCATCTATAAAATGAAGCCTTTGTACCAGACCACTTTCTCTCCACGATGCCCAACAACAGCACAAGAACTGCCTCTCAAGTAAGATCTCGGGACCAGTACATCTGCCACCACCTGGAAGCCTGAGAATGCTGGATGCCAGGGCCTATGCACTGTCAGTCTGCATTTAGCAGGAAGGCCAGGAGATTGTGTGCACATCAGAGCTTGAGAAACCCTGGTCTAGACATCCCCGGACCTCCTTCCAACCTCCAATGCTATCGCCATTAGAGACAGACACAATCTCATTTATTGGTCCCTTCTAAGTGCTGAAAGCTATGCTACTGGTATTTCAGATACCAGCAGGCCCACCCATGGTGGACAGGTTTTAGCTGAGCTTCCAAACTAAGTAACACTAGGGAGAAGGAGCTGGCAGCCCACTCCAGAAACAATTAGCCGTTGAAAACCCTATGAGTAGCAGAGAAGTACTATCAAATACAGTGCCAGAAAATGAGCACGGCCCCCACCCCCAGGCTGAAAGGCATTCAAGAGACGACTGGGGAAGAATTGCTTTCTCAAAGTAGAGTTGACTTTAATGATGGGAATGGAGTAAAGCCTCTGGGACCAACTTTTGCTGATATGGCATGACTCAAAATGAGAAGAAACACAGTGGCTGTAACAGAGGGCTCAGACATTAAAAGACCTTGTGCATGGCACAGTGCTGGATCGTGTTGTGCTACACTTAAGGTCACTGTGAGTCAGATCTGAGTCGACAATGCCTAACAACAATAACATCTCAGTTCCAGGTCATCTGGTCCTGGTTTTCATAAGTAAGCCAAGGAGGCTCAGGGTCCTGTCATTGCCCAAGGTGACCAAGGAGCTACAGAGGATAGGCTCTCCCTGTTACCTTGCTGAATCTGCATCTAACATCCATCTTTAGCTTCTTTTCTACGTCATGACTTCTGGCCTTGTCACATTCAAATAAGTTTGAGGATAGAGTTGTTCAACCTGTTAAAAAAAAAACAAACTATGATAGCATTTAAGGTGCTGATTTTCCTTTGAAACAACTGTCAGAATATGGTAAGAGTCCTCATAGCCAAAGACTTTCTGATCATTGTATAAGAGCCTATCAGTCTCTTTCAGGTGTAAGTCAGAGTCGAGTTAAAATCCTGGCAGTCTTGGTGCCTGGTTTCCTTTAGGGAATGTGTGGCCAGAAGCCAGGGGCCGTGGGGGCCGAAGCTGCCTATGGGTCTATAAGTGGAAGGTAATTGCACCCCAGCCCTGCAGAGAGTGGCCCACCCAAAGATTACATGGTAGGAGTCTCCAAGTGCCATATGGTTTCTCTCGCAGCCACCAGTCTCTACTCTAAGAATACTCACATGGGGACATCATGGAAGTATCCTTCTGATCTAGAGCAGGGGACTGTAGCTCCCCCACTTGTCCTGTGGTCTATTTTCTCCTTTGATTACAGATGTTCCAGTCAATGGCTTGGGAGGGAAGAGAGGGCAGAACGTGCCGACTAAGCACGTGTCCCTTCAGGCTGCCCTGCCCTATTCATAACTGAGGAACTGTGACTAGGAGGTCCTGAAGACCATACAAGAGATCCCTGGTCTCCACAGCCCCAGGTCGCTTCTCCAGACTCTGGGGATGGGAAACCATCTAAGAGCGTGCCTGGTCTCGGCCACTATCGGCTCATCTCAGGAGGCTGCTGAAAGCTGGCCCTTCCTCAGATCAAAAACCTTATTTCTAGAATAGTTAGCTGCCCATGCAGCAGATTCAGACATTCTAAAGCTGGTGGAGCCGATGGAGAACCCTGGCTCGAATTAATGTGAAGGGGGGGAAATGCCATTCTCACTTTTTTTTTTTTTTGCAGTGCTGGGGATTGAACCCAGGGCCTCACGCTTGCATGCTTTGCAAGTGCTGGACCACTGAGTTGCACCCTTAGCCCATTTTTTACTTTTTGAGACAGGGTCTCGCTAAATTATGCAGACTGCCTCTGGTCTCCAACTTGGGATCCTCCTGCCTCCACCTCCCGAGTCACTGGGATTATAGGCATGCCCCACCATGCCCGGCTTGCCATTCCCGGTTTAACTGATGATACCATGAGGGCCACAGCTATGTCCTTTGAAAGCTCTGAGATGAAACACAAAGATCAGTGCCCTTCACGCTTCTTCACCAACCAACCAGACAGAGGAAAATGCCCGCGGAGATGAATGCATCGTGCCCTTGGTTGATGACCTTGATTCAATCTCTCTCCTGTCTCCTGTGCCCCGGAGACTGGGGCCAGGCCTGCTCCACTGACACATCATGTCACAGCTTTGATGAGAACCAGGCACAGTGGGTACAGGGGCCCAGCAGGGTCCAGAGCAGCTACTCTGCTGCATCCATAGCACCCAAGGGCTTGGCCGTCCCTCTTTGGGGAAGCTAGGGGGAGGAGCTGGGAGGTAGAGGAGGAGGGGCGTGGGCCCCAGTGCAGGTGACAGCCCTCTGAGTCAGGGACGGCCCTGCTGCAGAAGGGAAGAGTCCCTCCAGTCCACCCCCATGTGCACAGCAGCCCATGGATGCGATGTGGCTCTGATCTGAGCAAATTAGAGGCCCTCATCTCACCCGTGGGGCTTTGTTCCTGCCAGGAGGCCATCTGGTATGTGAGGGTGGCAGGGTGGGGCCTCCAGAAGGACACCTGCCTTTTTGGTAATCCCTGCCAGGACAGGACTACATGGAGAAGGACATCATGTTTGGAAGAATGGCAGGTCAACACAAAAGAGGAAAACCCTCCACCAGATGGATTGACACAGTGTCTGCAACAATGGGCTTAAACATAAATAAGATTGTTTGCCTGGCACAGAATCGGCAAGTGTTTCGATCTGCTGTACATAGGGTCGCTATGAGTCGGACTCGACTCGACGGCACCTAACAACAACCTAACAAGCCAGGACAGGAAAAGCCCCTCCACCCAGTATCTCGGAAATGAGGACAGGAGCATTGCCCCGCCTACAGCAGGGCACCACCAAGACTGCCCCTTCCAGAGGTTCCCAGGCCCCTGGCTGGCATGGGAAAGGACACGGAACCCAGATGTCTCTGCAAGGTGCACTGGGTCTCTGGTTAAGAGTTTCATTGGTGCCACCAGTGCCGTACAATAGCAAAGAAAGCACTCGTCCATCCGCCCTTCTCTGAGCCAGCTTTCCCTGTCACCGTGTTTACACGCAACACAGCTCCCTCTGTGAGGGCTGCGTCTCAGGACAGAGACGCAGGGTCCTAACCGTGAAAGCCCCACTCCATCAAGCTGGACTTCATCAAGCATTGAGCTACTCGGCTTCCTCTTCCTGGTCTGGGATCCCAAGCCTGCATCGCCCTGTCTTAACTCCAGGGCTCAGACCCCTCCTAGACACCCAGCTGGAAAAAGGAAGCATATCTTGGTGACCAGGACATGCCCTCCCACCTTCCCAGTGCTCCATATTCCCCAGGGGACTCCCTCCTGCCTCTACCTGGGGCCAGCTCAGAAGGAGATGCACCTGGGGCTGGCGGGGGTGCCCACGTGCACCCACGAGGTGAAGTAGACACGCTCCGGGGCAGGAGCCAGCTGCTCCCCTCCCCCTGCCGCCCTGGCATCCGCAGGGGAAAAACTGAGGCCAGGGAAGCCTGAAATCAGGTCTGCAGGAAGCCTGGGCCCAGGGGGAGGTCGCCTCACAACAGCCCATCTGTGGCTCCGTCTGAATGTTGTTTAGACAACGGAACATAAACCTCCTCAGTCTTTCCAGCCGGCAGCCCCGCCACAGAAGCCCCTCTCTGAAGGAGCAGACATTTTTTAGGCGGTGAGTCAGACCTCATGTCTCATCAGGCTCCTGCCGGGAGCCAAGACAGACTCTCTCGAAGTCATCACCTCATCCGCTACAAAATGCTCTTTGTGAACGCCGTCGCGGGCCCCTGGCCCAGCCCCGGTTTACCCAGAAACATGAGTGACCTGGGGGAAGCCCGGCTTAGCAACTTCTGACGTTATTTTTAGCATGAGCAAACACAGGAGGAAGGGAAAAGAGCCTCTAATTTCCTCTCAGAAACCCCATCCTTTCCATCCCCCTTTTCCCTCTGCTCTCCACTGTCCATGGACAGCAGAGAGAATCTGGGGCCACCACGGGAGGTGTGGGAACGGAGGGGCGCAGACGGCCTAGTAACAGCACCCCAGGGAGTATTATGTAAGGACACTGTGCCTGCTGATAGGAGGGGCGATGAGGAGACTTCCTCCGACTACCGGGCCCATATCAGGCATTTTACGTCTCATTCAGTCCTTGCATTGCCAAGAAATAGCAATATTCTCCCTCCATCTCTCCCTCTCTCCCTTTCTTCTCCTCTCACTCTCCCTCTCTCTCTCTCTGTCTCCCTCTCTCCCTCTCTCACTCCCCTGCACCCGACAGGATCTTGCTGTCTAGCCAAAGCTAGCTTTGAACTCCCTATGTCAGCCAGGCTGGCCTTGAACTCCTGATCCTCCTGCTGCAGCCTCTGGCTTTTGGTATTACAGATCTGGGTGGCCACGCCCAGCTTCTATCATTCTGTTTTTACTGAGGAGGCCTTTTCCAAGCATAAAAAAAAAAAAAAAAAAAAAAAAAAAAAACCAAGTACCTTTTCCGCAGGGTGCCTTGCTCTTCAGAGTTCCTCATTTCCAGATGTCCCTGTAGCGGTGGAGGGGAGCATGTTGGAATAATCACAGACGCTTGCAGACACACACATGGCAGGTTGGGGTGGAGCTGCAGCCAGCCCGGCGCCTCTGGCTCCTGGCCTGGACAGCAAATGCTCGGACGCCCCCGGGCAACGCTCTGCAGCCATGTTTCCCTCCTTTATTCTGCATCAAATGTGTCACTTTCCAAGACTCTGCATCTGGTATCAATCTCTCCCAAGTGCAGACATGGACCGTCGTAAACAATCAGCCACGGGAACTGCAGCCTGCTTGCCCAGATGCCCCTCCACCAGCTCCTGGGCAGGAGCCTCGGGGAAATGCCTTTCTGCGCTGCCGCTGCTGCCTCGTGTCTCTCCCTGAGAATGACTGACTTCACCTTCCCCGCTCTCTTTTTTTCCTTTGTTTGACCTGGTCAATGCAAGGAGCACAGACTTGCTGTTGCTCACCTCCCAGGGTCTGCAAGAGAAGCTGAGGCCTCTCCCTCCTAGTCTGAAGTGAACGCATATCACCAGGGTACATATATGCCTTCCTCTGGACATACGCCCTATTTCTTAGTGACCCATCCTTCCTCCTTATTCACCACCCCTTTGCTTTTCCATTCTCTTTCTTCCCTTCTACATTCCCACCTTAATGTGTTTTCCAAAGACAAAAAGATTTGATTCTTAAAATTAGTCTCTTGTATTAGGCAGCCTCATATTACTACAACAAAATACCAGAGGCAACTAACTTATAAGGAGAAAGTTTTATCTTTATTTATTTATTTATTTATTTCATTTATTTATTTTTTTGGTGGTACTGGAGATTGAACCCAGGGCCTCGTGCTTGCATGTTCTGCAAGCGCTGGACCACTGAGCTGCATCCCCAGCCCATTTTTTTACTTTCTGACACAGGGTCTCGATAAATTACGCAGACTGTCTCTGGTCTCGAACTTGCGATCCTTCTGCCTCTGCCTCCCGAGCCACTGGGATTACAGGCGTGCGCCACCACGCCCAGCCTGGAAAAAAGTTTTATTTAGGTCCCAGTCTGGAAGTTCGAAGCCAAGGCATTTGTATTGGCTCAGTTCTGGTGAGGGTAGAGATGGTGGCACATCATGGCAGGAACTTAGGCAGGAGCAAGCACTGGCACCCCGTGTCAGGAAGCAGAGGAGGAAAGGAAGAAACTGGGGTCTCATAATCCCCTTGGGGACGTGCTCCCAATGACCTAAGAACCTCCCATGACACCACCTTCCAAGACTCCATTGCCCATCCTCAGTAGCACCACCTGAGACTAAATCTTTATCGCATGTACCTTTGGGGACATTTGCCTAACTTATAGCACCTACAGCAAGGCGCCAGATAGAAGCAGCTGGGAGACCAGTGGGCATACCGGAGGGTCCCTGCTTATTAAAAATAGCAGTGTTAGCCAGGCGCAGTGGCACATGCTGGTAATCCCGGCAATTTGGGAAGTGGAGGCAGGAAGAGCACAAGTTCAAGGCCAGAGGCAGCCTGTGTAACTTAGCGAGACCCTGTCTCAAGATAAAAAAATAAAAAAGGGGCTGGACGTACAGCTCGGTGGTAGAACACTTGCAAAGTATATTCGAGGCCCTGGGTTCAACTCCCCAATACTGCAAAAAGTAAATAAAAATCACAGCCTTATTTATTTGTTTATTTATTTATTTTGCGATACTGGGCATTGAACCCAGGGCCTTGCGCTTGCATGCTCTGCAAGAGCTGGACCACTGAGCTGCGCCCCCAGCCCTTTTTTTTTTTTTTAACTTTTTGAGACAGGGTCTTGCTAAGTTATGCAGACTGCCTCTGGTCTCAAACTTGCAATCCTCCTGCCTCTGCCTCCGGAGCCGCTAGGATTACAGGAGTGCATCACCACGCCCAGCAATGCAGCCTTCCTTATTGGGCTCATTGAATGCTAGCTGCCTCACTGTCAGCTGAGCTCACTAATACCCACAATACCCTGTGTGTTCTGCACATTATTATTCCCTCGTATTTGTCCCAAGGACGGAGGCTTGGTAAGGTGAGTGGTTGTCTGAGGCCAGAGCCCAGAAGCTCTCTGATGCTCCACAGTTCCGGGCTTTGCTTCGGCCTGCCCTTGGCTTTCCCCCTGCCCTCTACTCCTCTCCTGGCCATGCCTTGGCCGTGCTGCTCAGGGCTTCCCCAGAGGCAGATCACCAGCGAGGCAGCTGCTGATCGGCAGCCGTCACTCCAGAGCCTGACCTGGGCCTGTCTCTGCTCCCAGGCACTACCACAGCATGGAAGTGTTTACCCACTATGACCTGCTGAACCTCAACGGCACCAAGGTGGCCGAGGGCCACAAGGCCAGCTTCTGCTTGGAGGACACGGAGTGTGAAGGAGGTAGGGTACTCAGTGGGGCCCTAGCCACTGCTGACTCCCCATGGCCTATCTCCAGGCTGGGCCTTTGTTTGCCCAACTCTCTGGGGCCTTTCATGGCTACGGGTTGGGGCTGGAGGAGGTGGGCAAGACCTTCTAAAGGCACCTGTTGCCCCAGAGTTGTGCTGCTGGGCACTGGCAGGGCCACGTGGCCTCCTGGTGAAGGTCCAGTCCCTTGGGTCTGCCACAGATCTTTCTCCCTGGCTGTCCCAATGCCCAGCTCCCCTCCCCCATTAGGCTATGGAATCCAAGTGCACAAGACTCCCAAGAGGTCCCATCCCCCCTCGCCCGCCTCCCCAGCAGGGGCGGTTGTGTGCTTGGCCCTCCATCATCACGTCTGCACATGACCATCCAGGAGTGCACCTGCCGCCCTGATGTACCCAGCACCCTTCAGGGGAGACACGTCCATTTTCTCTACCCACTGCCTAGGGTGGGGCCAGACACAGCATCCCAGGAAATGTGGGTTTAGTTCTTGTTTACTGAAGTGGCCTGCTGCTGACGTGCCACAAAATCAGCAAAGAGGCCTTGAGCACTAACAGGGTGCAGAAAACCTGTGGGGGTCAAGAGACACGCAGACAGGAGCCTACAGCCCCGATTGCTGATGCGCCAGGGGAGAGACGGGTGACCCCACAGGAAGCTGAACAGGGAGCACCGGAGATTTCCCACATTTACACGCTGGTCATCCCCAGGCGAAGGATTTCCCAGAAAGGCCGGGAATGGGGGGGCTTCCTGGAGGAGGGGGACCTTGAGCCAGGCCTGCAGGGAGGGGGATGGAGTAGGGGGTTCCACTGCAAGGAGAGATCAGAAACACACGGTGTGGCACGCCAGGCCCAGAGTGCTTGGGGGCGGGGAGCGAGGTGAGCCGGTGGGGCTGTGGGCGCAAGGCAACGGCTCCCCTCCACCCCCGCCTGCAGACATCCAGAAGAGTTACGAGTGCGCCAACTTCGGCGAGCAGGGCATCACCATGGGCTGCTGGGACGTGTACCGCCATGACATCGACTGCCAGTGGGTCGACATCACCGATGTGCCCCCCGGAGACTACTTTTTCCAGGTGAGGTGGTAAGGGAAGGGACCCAAGAGCCTGCTGCCAGGAGGAGAGGAAGCGGCCTTGGTAGCCTTCTTCCTGCGGGAGGCTGGGTGCCTGAAGGCAGTTACCACATGCTGAGGCAGGCATGTCTGCCATGTCTGCCTCCCAAAACTAGGCCCGTGGGCCTGTGGGGAAGCCTGGAGACCTAAGCATACAATTTGCTTAGCCTCTGGATTGGGCAGGGTGGAGCGTGCCTATAATCCCAGCACCTTGGGAGGTGGAGGCAAGAGGATCGCAAGATGGAGGCCAAAGGCAGCCTGCAGAACTTACTGAGAAACTGACTGAAAATCAAAAGTGAAAAATGGGCTAGGGGTGCAGTTCAGTGGTAGAGCGCTTGCAAAGCATGTGTGAGACCCTGGATTGAACACCCCGGTATTGCAAGAATGGAACAAAACGCATCTGCAAGCTCGTTCAGTCCTCAGGCCAAGAACTGGTTCCATGGACTCTGAGACATCCCACACTCTTGGCCTCCTTTTGAGCTACTCACCCCAACCCTTCCCTGATTTCCCCCCTGAGTCTTCACTCTGCCTTGGTCTGTGCTGAGGAGGCTAAAAGCAATTTCATAAACTCACAAGGGCTTGTGATTTCTCTCTCAGAAAAGAGGCTCTGCAGAAGGGCCGTGCTCCATGCCAAGAAATCCATCTGTGATGGTAGACTGTCAAGCTAGGGACAGTCTGGCTGAGACTGCCTTGTGGGGACTTTCCAGGGCTTCCACACACTCTGCCCAGTGGGGATGGCCAGCTCAGAGGAGGAGCCAGGGTGCTTTGGCCTCCCACCTCCTTACAAACAGTGGCACACTGTGGCCAGGGCCCCTCTGGTGAGGGAGACGGGGACACTGTGGCTTCAGTGTCTGTCCTGGCGCGTGGCAGCCGTCCTGCCTGCAGAGGATTCATTTCTACACATTCGACCCGTCTCGCTGTCCAGCTTGCCCTCTTGGGTGGCAAAGTGGGTGACCAGAAATGTGTCATTCTGCCTGCCCAGAGTCTGGCCCACAGTCCTCCCCTCCAGACATTCCCCTGAAGAGCCAACACCTGCACAGAAGTGACCACAGGCCACTTTGGGAGGGTTCCCAGGCAGCACCAGAGGCTGGAAACCAGACAGCCAAGCACTTTGCACCCTGGAGCCCAGAACTGCAGCCTTGGAGAGGTGCAGCCCAAGAGCACAGTGTTCTTTTTTTCAGTACTGGGGGTTGAACCCAGGGCCTCACGCCTGCATGCTTTGCAAGTGCTGGACCACTGAGCTGTGTCCCCAGTCCATTTTTTTTTTTGACTTTTTGAGACAGGGTCTCGCTAACTTACGCAGACTGCTTCTGGTTTCGAATTTGCGATCCTCCCGCCTCCGCTTCTCGAGCCCCTGGGATTACAGGAGTGCGCCACTGCACCTGGCTAGTGCTCTTCTTTTTAAAGAGTGGATTTCTGTGGCTCTGCACGTACGTGATGTCTGGCGGTTCGTGTTGGTGGTTTGCTAACATTGTGCCCATATACCCTCGTGTATTCTGACAATTCTGACAAATTCTCCAAGATCTAGCAGGGGCCAGGCCTGGCCTCAGCCTGGGGACTGCATCATCCTGCTGAACCTGCCAATGAAGGCATTACAATTGCCCTCGCTTCACAGCCAGGCAAACCCTCACCTGTGCAGCGAGCAAACGGGCTCGGGCACATCAGTGCCTCTGATGAATTTACAGATCAGACACAGGGCGGTGGATGGCCTGGGAGTCCAAGGGACACATGTGCCAGCCTCAACGGGAGACACCAGGGCCTGCTGCCCTGATAGGAGGTAGAGAGGGTGTGGCCTTCCCGGCCAGTCTTGTGTGCGGAGACCCAGAGGCAGGGCTGGGCAGCCTGCCCCTGGCCGGTCCTCCTGCCATTTTCCAGATTGACGGGAACAGAGGGAACTAGAGCCACTTCCCTTGGGTGACCACGAGCTCTGGAACCACGGGTCTGACAGGTGGATGGGACTACAGACACATGTGTTTCTGCCCCAGCCCCCCACACTACCTGAGAGCCCCTGATGGGAGCCCACACTAGGTCCCGCTGTCCTTGTGGGTGCCCCTCACAGACGCCTGGGTCGGGAAGGAGCTGCCTGGCCCTCAGCGTGTGAGGTGGACAGTGTGGGGACGGGGGGACAGCTAGGTGGTTGGGTAAAAAAGAGGCCAAAGAAAAGTCAGGCCACCCCAGAGCAGGACGTTGACCACATTGGCTGACAGGGCAGGGCCACAGCAGGGCGTGGCCTCAGCAGGTCTGGCCACTGGGCCAGACACAGGCAACCAGAGCTGCCCCTGCCAGGCCAGGACACAACGCTGAGAAGGCCTGCCTCGGTTTCCACGGCGGCCCTCAGGGCAGACCTCGTCAGCCTGTCCAGGCCCCACACCTCCAACTCTGCAGGAGGCGTCAGCCCTTCCCAAATGCACGTGGCCCTGGAGGGAAGCTCTGTCCCTTGTGTCCCCTCCCCTTCACCTACCCCTCCAACACAGCTTTGTGGCCTTGCTTTCTGCTTCCCACCCTATTTTCTTTTTTCTCCTGGGTTCCTCACTCCAGATCTGCCCCTTGCTGGGCCTTCACCGTCCCCTCAGATGGTCCTGCTGCTGCTGCTGTCTGGGCTCAGCCTACTTGACTGGGGAAGTGTGGAAGACAGGGATAGGTGGGTTGAAGGCAGAGAGGGGGACCCAGTCTCTGCCAGCAGCCCCAGCCAGGCCCTGGGACGGCACAGCAGGAAGGAACCCCAGGATCGCCTGTTGTTGTTAGGTGCCATTGAGTCATGTCCGACTCATAGCGACCCTTATTGGGTTTTCAATGGCTGACTGTTTTGGGATTGCCTCGGGAGTGATTGCCACGTCCTTCTTCCATTTTTGTGGTGCTGGGAGTTGAACTCGGGACCTCAGAGACTGCAGAGCAGCGCTCCACCAACTGAGCTAAATCCCAGACCCAGGATCACCTAGGCCAACCATTTTCCTCTACAGCACCCTCAGGCCCAGAGGGGAGGCAGCATGTCCAAAGTCACACAGCTGGGACCAGCATCCAGTCCCTAGCACCCTGGGCAGCCCCCGCCCCACACCACTCTGTCCTTCTCCCTGGCCTCCTCAGCACCCTCCCTCCTCCTCCTCCTGCAGAAGGCCCCACAGCTCATTCTGGGGGTCCCAGGAGAGGGGGATCCCTGCTGCAGGCCTGCCCTTGGTTGGGGGTGGGGGTTGTCAGTCTGAGGCAGAGGGGCCTGAGTCTCAGTCCTCTAAGCCATGCCCCTCCTGAGCCCCCTTGAGGTCAGCTCTGCCCTGCCCCAAGGATATTACCAGTGGATCTAATCATTGGGATGGTTACTAATAGGTGGGCAGCATATACAGCATGGATACGCTGGACAACAGGATGATGCATGTCCCAGGTGAGACAGAGTGGGATGATACAAGATTCCATCACGGTATTCAGAACCACATGCCTCCCCCGACAGCTGCTCCTCACAGCTGCCACAACCCCTCCCCCAGCCCTGGCAGCTGGGTGGAGGATGGCCAAGGGCAGAATCAGCAGCTTCCTCTGGCTTGATTCCTCCCAGGTTGTCATTAACCCCAACTACGAGGTCCCAGAATCGGACTTCTCCAACAACATCATGAAGTGCAGGAGCCGCTACGATGGCCACCGCATCTGGATGTACAACTGCCACATAGGTATGGCGCCTGCGCTGCCCCCCCCCCCTCCTCACGCGCTCGGCCACAGCTGCCCTACTTTCTCAGGGAACCAGAGGCAGCTTCCTCATTTGGGGTCAGAGCTGGGGAGGGGAGCCAGCATCGCATTCCCAGGCTCAGGAAGAAAAGCCACAGACACAGAAGGCCTGGGTGGAGACTGGGTTTTCACAGCCAGCTGTGGCCGGGGAGAGAGGGCAGAACGGAGCCTGCTGGCCCAGCTATAGCAGATTCTGGAGCTATTTAAGGGCTCGAGTTGAGGCCATCAACTCATCGTGCACATGACCTCAAATATGTGGGTGTCGGCAGCCTGGGGGTTCTGTGAACCAGGTCTTCCTCTGCCAAGAATGAGGAGTGAGGCCGGGCATGGTGGCACACGCCTATAATCCCAGCGGCTTGGGAGGCGGAGCCAGGAGAATCGCAAATTCAAGACCAAAGGAAGTCATCGTAGCTTAGCGAGACCCTGTCTCAAAAAGTAAAGAAAAAAAAGGGGGGGGGGGTGCTGGGGGTGCAGCTCAGTGGTCCAGCACTTGCAGAGCATGCAAGCGCGATGCCCTGGGTTCAACCCCTAGTACTGCAAAAAAAAAAAAAAAAAAAGAATGAGGAGTGAAACACTTATATTTAGTCTCTGATAAAGAGGCTTTTCCTTGGATTATACAACTGGGAAACAAAAAGGAAAATAATTTTTTCTTCTGTGAGACAGTGACGACCTTGACTCTAGCTGAAGTTAAAGGCAGGACACAGTCATGCTGGATTTCAACATGTCATTTGTCATGTGCTGGGCCCAAGAGCCAGTGCACCTAGTATGCTCTGGGGGTGTCCCGAGATGGCCCAAGTGGAGGCCTCGGGACAGGCTGACCATCGAATTCATCACTCTCTCTCCCTGCTTCCCACCCCTCAGGCGGATCCTTCAGTGAGGAGACCGAACAGAAGTTTGAGCAGTTCAGTGGACTCTTAAATAACCAGCTCTCCTCGCAGTAAAGAAACCTCATGGGGGGCTGGGGGAGCCCAGTGGTGGAGCGCTTGTCTAGCGTGCGCACAGCCCTGGGGTCGATCCCCAGAACCACAAACAAGGAAAGAAGCCTCGAGGTCACCTCCTGCCTTGAGGTCACACCACATCCACCCCTGGGTGGACTGAGGGGCACGGCCCAGCCTGTCCAGACCCAGCTCAGGAGGAGCGTGCTCTCTCACTCATAGGTGCTCTTGCCTGGCCTCTCAGCTGGGGCTTGTCCCCAGGCTGTGGGAGCGGTGCTGAGGGACAGGCTGTTTCGGGACCCTCGGTGATACACAGGCTGTCATCAGCTTGTCTCAGCCAAGCCACGGTGCATCCAGAGTCTGACACCACCAGGCTCTGCCCAGACAGGCCATCGTCTTCTGCAGTTCCCTGTTGGCAAATGTGAGCTTACTGGGGCTGGGGACAGATCTCAGTGGGAGAGCGGGTGCTTAGCATGCAGGAGGCCCTGGGTTCAATCCTTAGCACTACAAAAAAAAAAAAAAAAAATGTGAGCTTATCAACCCCAGAGACGGTCAGGCTGAATCCCATTTCTCCTCTTCTTAATTCAGTTCCGGAAAACTTGAATATCTAGACCTCTATTCCAGTTAAGCCAAGTGCCTCTACTCTAGTCAATTACAGTCACGTTTATGAGTCCTGTCTTCCTCCCTATCCACAGGGAATATGTTCTAAGACCCACAGTGGATGCCGGAAGCCACATATGGTACTAATTTTATACTATGTTTTTTCTTATACATATGTACCTATTGTGTAGGTTAGTTTTCCATCCCTGTGACAAATACCCGAGAGAAGCAATTTAAAAGGAGAAAAGATTGGTTCTGGCTCCCAATTTCAGTTCACGGTCAGCTGGCTGTTTCTATGCCTGCCGTGAGCCAGGACATCATGTCGGGGAGCCTGTGGTGGGGCAAAGCAGCCACCTCATGGTGGACGGAGGAGGAGGAGGAGAATGCCTGTACTCGTGGGCCTCTTTCTTCCCCTTCTTTTCCACTGGGGCCCCCAGCCTACTGAATGGTGCTGCCCACATTCAGGGTGGGTCTTCCTCCCTTAGTTAATCCTCTCTGGAACTGCCCTCACAGACACACACAGAAGGGTGCCTTACTAATCTCCTAGGTATCTCTCCATCCAATTGAGTGGACAATCGAGATTAACCATCACACCTATGAGAAAGTTTTATTTAGGCATGGTAAAAGATTAGCAACAATAGCTAATAATAAAACAATTGTAACAATATACTGTAATAAAAGTTATGTGAATGTGGTCTCTCAAAAATACCTACTGTACTTTTACTTTTTCACTTAAATGAAGCACTTTACAGCTTCTCTTTGGCATGTCTGAATTGCCAGAATCGTTACTCTTGTTAATTTTTGGCCATTATTAAGTAAAATAAGGGTTACTTGAACACCAGAACTCCAATACTTTGACAGTGGATCTGATCATTGGGATGGTTACTAATAGGTGGGCAGCATATACACCATGGATACGCTGGACAACAGGATGATGCATGTCCCAGGTGAGACAGAGTGGGACGCTACAAGATTTCATCACGGTATTCAGAGCCACACGCAATTTAATTTACATTTATTTCTGGAATTTTCCATTTAATATTTTTGGACCACAGGTGACTGTGGGTAACTAAAACTAAGAATGTAAAACTTTGGATATGGGAGGACTATCCTATGCTGCCATTTTTTCTGACTAGGTGAGCTCACGGTGCTTCTCTCCCTACACTCATTTTTCAATATATCATTACTATATGTTCATAGCGTTTGAAACACAAAGTGATTTAGTGGCATTTAGCAGTGAGCTTCTGGGTCTTTGTAAATACAGCAAAAAAGGAAAAACCAGCCCGCCTGTGTGACTCATTCTTCTGTTCCAGTTTTGTCAGTTACTGATTCAGTGATGCTCTCACGTGGGTCCTGGGTGATGAGGATGTTCACCAAACCTGCCTCATCACACACACTCATAACTCCTTGAAATGTGGACCAAAAGGTATATTATACGTACCTAGGCTGAGCCGGGCACGGTGGCGCACGCCTGTAATCCCAACGGCTCAGGAGGCAGAGGCAGGAAGATCACAAGTTTGAGACCAGAGGCAGTCTGGGTAACTTAGTGAGACCCTGTCTCAAAAAGTAAAAAAAAAAAAAAAAAAAAATGGGCTGAGGGCACAGCTCAGTGGTCCAGCACTTGCAGTGCATTTAAGTGCGAGGCCCTGGGTTCAACCTCCAGTAATAAAAAAAAAATTTTATATATATATATATATACACATATATATATATATATATATATATATATATATATATGCCCTGAGCTTGCTGAACTACTGCACCTTGGCCCTGAGCTTCCTACGTCCAATTGCTAAAAGAAAGTTTCATATACATTTATGGTTTCCCACATGCACAGATGGTCCCATGTCCCCTGCAGACCAAGGTGGCCTTGAGGGCTGCTCCAGGACAGACTACAAAAGGAGCAACTGACATTCTGAGCAGAGGTCCCCCAAATCAACAGACAGCCACCCATGACCTTCCTTGAACTCCTGTTGCTTTTCACTGAAATATGCCGTGTAGCAGTTGTGTAGCAGGACCAGATGGGACAGCTAGATCTAAAGAGTCACAAGCCAGCCACCATGATGCACACCTAACACCCCAGTAATCCCAGGGACTCAGGAGGCTGAGGCAGAAAGATTGTAGACTTGAAGCCAGAGAGAGCCTGCACAACCTAGCTAGACCCTCTCTCAAGATCAAAAAAAGGTGGGGGGGAGGCAGTTGGGGTTTGGGGTGTGGCTCAGGGGTAGAGTCTTGGAAAGTATACACTAGGCCCTGGGTTCAAACGTGTAGTACTGCAAAAACTAAAAAGTCACAGAGTAGCTGCCCAAAGAAGGGTGTACATGGGCAGAGCAGGGGCTCAAGCTTTTCCCAGCAGCAGGGGAATGGACAGCCCAAGCCAGCCCCTCTTGCCCAGACCAGAGATTCCCACCTATCCAAAGGGTGTGCTAGAGCCCAGCAAACCAGAGGTCTACAATGACCCCAAAGCTTCAGGAAGGGCTCCAACTCTCCACCTAAGGCAGAGCGAGGAGGGCACCAGGCCTGTCCTACAAAGACGCTCTTGGGGAAAGCAAGCGCGAATATATTCGGGTGTCACCTCTTGGTTTTGTTCACGTTTATTTCTGCAGGCAGTCCTCTTGTGATCCACACCAACAGTTAACACTGGGACCAGCCCAGAACCCTGAGCACTCAGCACCATTCCCCAGAGCTTCCCTGCAGCATGGGATGGCAAGCTGGGATTCCTGAAGCACCAGAAGGGACTAGGCAGGCGGCACACAGCAGTACAACCTGCCCCCAAACAGGGTAGCCTGTACCCAAACACCCCTAAGGCCCAGATGAGACCCTCCTAGACGTAGCACTGTGGCATCTGATCCCGTCAGATCTCAGAAGCTAAGCGGGGCCATGCCTGGTTAGTACTTGGATAGGAGACCGCCTGGGAACACCAGATAGTGTAGGCTTGGGAGAAGGACCTAGCAACCCACTCCCAAAAATCAATCTGCCATTGAAAACCCTATGAATAGCAGAGAAGCACTGACAAAGTGTTTTGCCTGTTGTATGTAGGGTCGCTATGAGTCGGATACCAACTCGATGGCACCTAACAACAGGGCAACCTGGTATTTAGTAGCCACAGGCTCACAGTGGTAGGTGCGACAGCACCCCCTAGCGTCCCTCCTCAGACCATCACACTTCTAAGCAGTGATTAGAACATCTTTGAAGTTTTATTTTTTTCTCAATTTCTGGGACTAGGCCAACGAAAACCTACCAAGCCCCACAGAGAAGCACCGTTAGTGGCAAGAGGCTGTCCCAGGCTCTGAAAAGGCTTGTGGCAGGAGGGTCCAGCTCAGTCCAGGCGGCGGGATCTGGGGGTCTCAGGGCGGCAAGAGACTTGGGTCAGCAGGCAGCTCTTTCTTTCTGTGTTGGAGCCCCAGGGCCCGGGCCACCAGCCTCCGGGCCACCACTGTGTCTGTCTGTGGCCTCTCCTTCACCAGGTAGAGGAGCTCTGGAAGGAAGGCCCCGCCGGGTGGGGGGCAGGGAGTCAAAGCGGTGTCTGCCTCTCCTCCCACAGACAGAGCAGCTTGGGAGCCAAGCAAGCTGATGTCTAATTACAGGTTTGGGGCTAAGGCCCAGCTGTGCCCATAGCAGCCAGGTGCCTGTGAGAAGGGACCCATGAGGGCCCTGTGGGATCCTGACCCAAACCTGCTATTTCTTTTCTCTGTCTATAGGGTGGTATGGGGCTGGGATATAGGGTGGTATGGAGCTGGGATTTAGCTCAGTTGATAGAGCGCTGCTCTTCAGTCTCTGAGGTCCCAAGTTCGATTCCCAGCACTGCAAAATGGGAGAAGGATGTGGCAACCCAGTCCCAAGGCAATCCCGAAACAATCTGCCATTGAAAACCCTATGAGGGTCACTATGAGTTGGACTCGACTCGATGGCACCTAACAACCACAACATAGGGTGGTATGGGGAGGGGCTCGTCTTGCCCACCTCCCTGCTTTGTGGGGCCTTTGGGAAGGAATAAGGATGGGGCGCTTGGAGCTCTTAGACATTGAGACAGGATATGTATCATTCCCAAGAAGCCTGGGACAGAGACCATGTCCCCATCCACCGCGGCCCGGATGGCCTCAGCAGGCCTCCCTTGGGCCTATTCTGTTGGCCACTACTTTGCAGTTATGGAAAACTGGCCTCTAAAAGCTCCCACTGTGGTTTCCAGCGGAAGAAGAAAAGGGGGGCACTAACGTTTATCTGGTACCTTCCGTGAGCCCCCCTCGGCCCCAGGCAGGTCTGTGTGCTCTTTCATACCAGCTTCCAGCCTACCCTGTACAATCTGCTTTATTTTACAGCAGAAGAAACCGACTTACAAACCGATCACTCAAAGTCGTCTTAAATAAGTGATGGGCCAGGATCCCGCCCAGGGCTAATCCCAAAGCCCAGGCACTTTTCACCCCTGCACGGCATGGTTTCCATGGCCCTCTGGAGGGAAAGCTATGCCTTTCTCCAGCAACGCCCAGAGGAGACTGTGAGCTGGAGGGCGGCTCCAGACAACAGCTGGCTGTGGACCCTCCAGGCCCTCTGCAGAGGAGGAGGCCAGAAGCACAGCCCCATTGGCTGCTGTAAACCAGGGGTCCTTCAAGAGGGAGCAGGGAACTGAAGAAGGGGAGAAGGGGGAATAAACAACCTTGTCCGAGCAGCGCACACAGCCCCTCGGCCAGCGATGAGCGCATCCTTACTTGGCTTCCGCAAGGCTTTGAGCTTGGACTGCTTGGTTCCCTGCGTGAGCGGCCGAATCTTGAGCATGGGGAACTCCTTGGTCAGGGCCTCGGCCGCTGGGGAAAGAAGGCAGACGTGGAGGATCCCTCCAGCTGGGGGAGTCCCCCAGGGGTCTTGGAGCTCACGCATCGCCCAGCACTGCCGCAGTCACTACACGCACCCAGTCCAAGCCTGGGCGGGGCTGTGCTGCCACCCTCCTGACTGAGCAAAGGACACAGCCTCTGCTCACCCTCATGCCCCAGAGCCCAGCAGAGCTGCACAGGGAACGCCGCCTGTGGTCTCTGATGATGCCCAGAGGCAGCCTGTGCAACTTAGCCAGACCTTGTCTCAAAAATACCAAAGGGGCACGCCTGTAATCCCAGCGGCTGGGGAGGCGGAGGCAGGAGGATCCCAAGTTCAAGACCAGACGCAGTCTGTGCAATTTAGTGAGACCCTGTCTCAAAAAAGTTAAAAAATGGGCTGGGGTGCAGCTCAGAGGTCCAGCACTTGCAAAGCATGCAGGCGCAAGGCCCTGGGTTCAACCGCCAGTACCAAAACAGACAGACAAAAAAACAAAACAAACAAAGGGGCCAGGGGTGCAGCTCTGTGGTGGAGTGCTTGCCTAGCATGCATGACGCCCTGGGTTCAGCCCCCCAGTACTGGACAACGAGAACCAAAGCAGCACCACACTTTTCAATGGTTTCACTCTTCGGTGGCTTGGCCCAGGACACACCCTCAGTAAACGTCACTGAACCTAAAGCCTCTGCACTAAAGGCACTAACGTGAAGAGGAAAGGCCCAAGGCCTCCTGGGAGCTTCCTAGGCCACCACCCCCCTGCACCCCTAGGCTGGGAGCCAGGCCCATGAGCTCAGAGTGGCCTGCACCCAGGGAACACAGGGCCCCCCTCCGGTGATGGTCAGAGGGAGAGCCCACCACGAAGCCACCTTACCTGAGGCCAGGCAGGGGAAGATGCCGAGTGCGTGGGTGTCGTCCACCCACTGAATCTTGAACCCCTTGTCCCTGTGCAGAGGAGAGGACACCAGTGTTTCACAGAAGCCAGGGGCCACGATCCTGACCTCTTGGATCCCTGGGGCAGGTTCCCTCCCACGTCCTAACCTCAAACACTATGACCCTAAAACAAGGTCCCATTTCCTCCAGGAAGGAGACAACCATTTGCAGCAAGCTTTCTCTCAAGAGCATTGAATCAGCTTTAGAAGGACAAACGTCACCCCGTAAATAGGTCAGGTGGGTCCCTAGTGTCTAGAAGCAAATGAGCCACGACTGGAAGATTTGTACAGCCCAAGGCCAAAGATGCAGAAGGCTCCCAAAGGCACTGTGACAGCCAGGCCAGCGCGGGCTCTGAGGCTAGAGGACGATGGGCTTACGTGGTGGGGGCGGGGGACAGGACCAATAAGTGCGACCAGGACCCTGCGAGGGTCACTTGGCTTCCTACTGCTCAGAAAGGTGCCGGGCTCTGCCCGGGGGGGTCAGAAGCAGCTGAGGACGGCTGAGCGTGGTGGCATGGTGGCCCTGTGTGCCCATGCCATCAGGAATGGAGCAGAGGAGCAAACAAGGCCCCCTCAGCCGTCCCTGGAGCTCAGGTGCACAGCACAAGGGAAGGACGTGTGGACGCAAGGGAGAGGAGGGCCAGGGAGAAAGGGAGTTTTAAAAGCCCACATGCGGCCGGGCGTGGTGGGGCACACCTATAATCCCAGCGGCTTGGGAGGCAGAGGCAGGAGGATCGCAAGTTGGAGACCAGAGGAAGTCTGCATAACTTAGCGAGACCCTGTCTCAGAAAGTAAAAAAAAGAAAAAAAGGGGGGGGGGGCTGGGGGCACAGCTCAGTGGTCTAGCACTTGCAAAGCATGCAAGCGCAAGGCCCTGGGTTCAACCCCTAGTACTGGAGAAAAAAAAAAAAACCCACGTGGGAAAAGCAGAGAGGTGGAAAAGGGAAATGAGAGTTAAAAGAAAAACAAGAAAAGACAGGAGGATGGATCCAAAGGAACTTGGAGAACCATTAAGCCCTGTTTCTGAAAAATATCCCTCTAGCCTCCCTGGGAGCTGCTTGGGCCAGTTCCTCCCCAAACAGCTCCCACACCAGAACATCCCTCAGCCTCCTACCACCCCAGGGACCAGCTAGCAGCCGCGGGGTCCCCAAGGATCAGTGGAGGTCCTCACAATCCCAGCAGGTGTGTGGGCACGCAGGGGTTGGCTGGGATGCGTCCACGCTGAAGCATTGACTCTCCCCTCGCCCAGCCCCAGCCAGCAGGACGGCCCACCCAGGAGCGCGGAGCCCTCTTCTGTCTCTCCTTCTGGAGCATTACGCACCAGAGGAGGGGCACGCCAGCGTCCCCAGCCACAGGGACCGCGCTGGCTCCTCTCCAGGGTCCTCCCCGCCCCCGCCCCACTCACTGGAACTCAGCGAAGGGTGCCAGCAGGTCCTCGGTCTTGAGTGCTGGCTCGAAGTCATAGATCTCCACCACGTGAGCGAAGTCCTTCTCCCCAGGCTGCCGTTCCGCGAAGGAGGACGCGTCCAGGTGAATCTGCTCTATCTGAATCTCCTTCTCGGTCAGGTTGGCCGTGATCTGGGAGTGACCAGACCCTTTGGCAAGGGGGGCTGTGACACCCAGCGCCCCAAACAGCCGCTTTCAAGACCACTCTGACAGTTCGGCAGGGAGGAGGGGGCCTGCCCAGCAGCATAGTCCTGAGGGGAGGCACTAAGTTTTACGGTGCCCCCATTGGGTGACTGGCACCTGGACAGGTTATGTTTTACATAATCCTGAAAAGCATATTCTATTCACCCACATTACAGATGGGAAAACTGAGGGTTGAATAGCTAAGTAACTTTGCCCAAAGCCACACAGTCATGAGCAACAGAGCTGGGTGAGTCTAGGATCTTTCCTTCCTTTATTAATAATGTGACATTAAGCAAGTCTGTCCACTCTCCATTCTTTGCATACAATAGCAATCAAAGATGGCCACCGCCCACCTGGACCCACAGCCAATCTCAGGGACAGACACGTTTCCAAGGAAATGCAATGTGTGAGGCAAAGCTCCAGGCAGAAGGCAGATTTTCTACAGTGCCCAGCAAAGCACCTGCCCATCCATCCGTCTCCATTCCCTGTGAAGTGTGCATTAGCTTTGTGGGGTTTTTCCAGGTGAGGAGCCTGAGATTTGGAAAAGCCAATGACTTGTCCAGGGTCAACCAACTCCTAAATGGTTGAGCTGGGACCCAAACCCACACTTCCTCCCCCATGTTTCCCAAGGGACCCCCATTACCTAACACTCGAGCCTAAGCCACCCAGCACATCCCACCCGGCACATCCCCTCCCTCCACGCCAAAACCCTTTGCCCCCCATGCACCTGCAGCCACACCCACCTCACTTCCGCCCTCCCTTTTCTGGGCTCAAAAGCCTCATCACCTCCTGCAGCAGCTCACTGTAATCGTCCTCCACGTCTTCAGAGCAGCTGCCTGGCTCCTCCTCCTCATCCTCCTCTACCTTTGGCTTTTCCGCTAGGCTGTGCTCCTGCTGACTCCCATTCCCCTCCTCCGGAGCCGGTTGCAGATTGAATCCAAGCTGTATGGCCGTCTCCACCCTGGGTTCCTTCCCTGTAGGGCTCGCAGGCCCCGAGGGTCCAGCACCACTTGGCTCCAGCAGTGGCTCATCCTTGCAACCTTGGCCCGGGCCCTCCACGTCCTCTCTTCCTTGTGTCATCAACACAGGGAGTCCCCGCTCTGTGTCAGGGTCTCCAGCAGCAGCACCTCCAGGCTCTTCCGAGACTCTGCCAACTGGGGCTTCCCCCTTGAGCCCTGGGGTAGAGGCCGCCACCAGCTCTTGCCGGCGTAGCACCCGGGGCACATACAAAGGCTGGTCTGGCTTGCGCCCGCGATGCCACCGGCCAGCCCGCGCCCCTCGAGGACCAGCAGCTGCTCCCTGGTTTGAGGTGGGTGGAAGACCACGGTACTTGCCAGGGTGGGAGGTGGGAGGGCAGCTGGGGCCAGGGGGGCCATCTGAACTGGGTACCCTGAAGCAGAAACAGACACAGGTCATCAGAGTGCGTTTGGGTCTTTGGGAAAACGGCTCACAGGAGCCAGCTGTCATTCAGGCATGATGCTCTCAAGTTAGCATCAGGAAAAACCCACTGCCAAAACGAGCCTCACAAACCTCTTACAGGGGCCTCCTAGTGGAGGCAGAAAAGGCCAAAGAAGCCAGCTCACCTTCTAGTGATACAATCACATTAGAGTTCACTGAAGCTTTGGCTCCATACTGTTGTTGTTGTTGTTGTCAGGTGCCATCGAGTCGGCATCCGACTCATGGCGACCCTCACAGGGTTTTCAATGGCTGTTTCGGGATTGCCTTGGGAGTGGATTGCCAGGTCCTTCTCCCATTTTTTTGCAGTGCTGGGAATTGAACTCAGGACCTCAGACATGCAATGCAGCACTCTACCAACTGAGCTAAAGTTCCATACTGTTGTTGTTGTTAGGTGCCATCGCGTCGGTATCCGACTCATGTTGTTGTTGTTGTTAGGTGCCGTCGAGTCAGTATCCGACTCATAGCGACCCTCATAGGGTTTTCAATGGCTGACTGTTTCGGGATTGCCTTGGGAGTGGATTGCCAGGTCCTTCTCCCATTTTTGCGGTGCTGGGAATTGAACTTGGGGCCTCAGAGACTGCAGCACAGCGCTCTACCCACTGAGCTAAATCCCAGCCCTATCCGACTCATAGCGACCCTCATATTAGGTAAGGTAAATACTTGCTTTTACAAACAGTATTATCAGAAAAACACGTAACTTTCAACATGAGGATCAGAGCCACAATGATAAGCTCATCCTGTGAGTTCACACGGGAAGAGAAATGACTCCAGACCAACAAGCGCCTCCCCTGTGCCCCACTATCTCCGGGGAACACGCTGAAGGATGTGGAGTAGACCCACCCTCGCTACTTCAATTGTACTCGCTTGCTCACTCTTTTCCTCGCTCAACATGAACAGCTGAATTTGCCAGGTGAACTCCACCAGCGGTGCATGTCTTTGTCACCGCTGAAGCACAAGGCAGGCCTGACTTTACACAACTGGGGCTGGGGATGGAGGAGGCAGCAGGGGGCTCCTGGCGCTGGCTTGTGCCAAGCTGTCCCCTCCCAGAGGCTGGCCATCGGGCCTGACCACCACAAGGAACCAACTGCTGAGGACCCTCCAAGGCAGTAGGATTCAGACCTGATGTCTAGGTGACAGATGACTGTCCTCCTCCTCCAGCCCTCGCCAACGGAGAAACTGCTCAAGAGATCAAAATTCTCTGCCGTTCTATGGATCAGGAACCGCAGGCGACTAGACAGTGGAGGGAAAAGAAGAACCCTAGGAAGGAACCAGAAGGAGGGCTGAGCAGGGCTCCCTGTCCAGCCCTTGGGGCCTGACTTCCTAGGAGGTCCACTCTCAGGTAAATGGTGGCTGAACACCAGGCTCTTTCTGTGCCATTGGGTCCCACCCCAGCTGCAAAGGATGTGAGCTTAAGGTCGATGATGTTGTTGGCTGCCGTCGAGTCGGGATCCGACTCATAGCGAGCCTCATAGGGTTTTCAATGGCTGACTGTTTTGGGATTGCCTTGGGAGTGGATTGCCAGGTCCTTCTCCCATTTTTGTGGTGCTGGGAATTGAACTTGGGACCTCAGAGACTTCAGCGCAGCGCTCTACCAACTGAGCTAAATCCCAGCCCAAGGTGGATGATAGGGAGCTACTAATCCCATCCCCATTCCTGCCCAGGCCTCTCCATCTGGGGGCGATACCCAGAATTACAAAGGAAAGATGTGCCTGGAACAGGCCGGCAGATGTTATTAAGACTGAAAGCCAAGGTCACGGCTGGCTGCCAGCCAGTTACCTGGGTGCAGCCCCTGGGGCCCAGGGCAAACCCAGGACCAAAGCGGCTCCCTCGCTCCCACGTACTTTGACAGCTGTTTCTGCAGCAGGAAGCGGTCCAGCTCCTCCTGGACGCGATGGACAAAGTCATTCTCGGCCGAGGAGAGGAAGACACCGTCCAAGGAGAGAAGGGCCAGGATGGCAGGCGGGAGAGCCTGCAGGGGAGGTGGATGGGGCCGCAGGTCAGAGCACAGGGCCTGGGCCCGCCCACGGCGCGCACTGGGGGTGCCCTACGGGCTTTGGGGAATTTCCGGTCCAACGTGGGTCGTTTGGCAAGTGAGAAGGCAGGCTCGGAGGCAGGGGAGTGCGGTGCTGGGGTCCCTGGCAAGTCCGGGGGCCGAGTGGGGTCTCCTGTCCACTGCGGAGCTGACTCGCTGCCCCAGGGACACGGGATCGCGGACGGCCACGCGTGGACTTCCCCCGGGCGACCCTGGGGCTACCCAGTCGCCCTCCCCACCCGGGAGCCAGGGCCCTGGGGTGCGATCCCCCCAGGCCAGCCACACTCACCGCGGCCGCCCTGCGAGTCGCAGCCGCTATAAGGGATCTTGAGCTTCCCGAGTCGCCCGCTAAAGCCCCGAACCTTGGCAGAGCCGCAGCGCCACCGCGCGGCCCGGGGGAGGTATCGCAGGAGCGAAAGAGAGGCGTGCTATTGTCCTCTTTCAGGGCGGAGACTGGGTCTCACCTGCCGCTTCTCCCAGGACCACGCGACAAGGTGTTATAGTCAAGAGAAAACTGAAACTCAGAAAGGGGAAATGACTTGTCCAAAGTTGCACCCGCAGTAAATTCTAGAGAGTCTTGCTTTAAACAAAAGGGTTAGGGGATCCGATTTTAAATTCAGTTCTATTTTTTTTTTCTTTGTAACTATCTTCTAGGATCAGTCAAGTTCAGAGGCCACTTTTGAGCGACTACAATGTGCTACACAGCCTGCAGCCGTAGCCCTGTGGCATCCGATTCCGTCAGATCTCGGCAGCTAAGCAGGGTCAGGCCTGGTTAGAACTTGGGTGGGAGACCGCCTGGGAACACCAGGTGCTGTAGGCTTGGGAGACGGACCCAGCAACCCACTCCCAAAAAAATCAATCAGTCACTGAAAACCCTATGAACAGCAGAGAAGCACTGACAATAGTGTTTTGCCTGTTATAGGTAGGGTCGCTATGAGTCAGATACCGACTCCACAGCACCTAACAACAACTATATGCTACGCGCTAGATTGTGGCGGCTAGATTTTCCTATTTTAGGTTTCCCTCCCTAGGCATGTAACAGAGGAATAAGAAGGAAGGAAGTTTCTGAACACCAGGTATTCCAGCGACCTTTGCCCATCACTGACCCTTCCTTCTACCAAATTGAGGGACCCTCCAAGAACCCTAATTCACACCATAAGTCACTAACAACGTGTGTTCACCTGTGGGCAACTGGGCTGGGCAGCCTAGTGGGAATTTGCAGGCCAGTTTATATTACCTCTGCTCCATCTAGAAATCATTCCAGTGTCCACCTTAAGTAGGGCTTGAAATTCTTGCCATCAGACAGTTTTGGGGATGGGCTACTATCATCTAGGTGACCAAGACTGGATTTCTCTTGTTCCTTGAAAAGCAGGGTTTGTAGGGCAGTGCTAGAATACTTAGTATGTGCAAGGCCTTGAGTTTAATCCCCAGCACCTCAAGAAAACAAAAACCATAAGCCCTTGCTCATCCTGAATCCAGAGCAGCCCAGAGTAAAGAAGGGCCCTGAGCTAAGAGCACTTAAGACCCAGGTTTGGGTCCCTCCAGTAGGGATCAGGTAGGATGGGGAGGAAGGGCTGATTTTAGAAAAGCAGACTAAGAGGCTTGAGTATAGAGAGAAATGGAGAAAAAATAAGATGCATTTTGCTCTCTGACAGTTGGACTTTTTGTGATACTAGAGTTACAAGGGAGAAGGACCTGGCAATCCACTCCCAAGGCAATCCCGAAACAGCCATTGAAAACCCTATGAGGGTCGCTATGAGTCGGATACCGACTCGACGGCACCTAACAACAACAACAGAGTTACAAAAAATTATCTTTCCAGATACAGAGCAACAAGAACAAAGAAGACCTGGAGACAAAGTTGAAGTGCAGAGAGAAATCACAAGTCTCCTTGCTGGGTATTGGTGTGAGAGGGAGCTGGACAGATCCCTGTGCTCAACCTAGAGGTCATCCTGCACCTGGGGCAGAGCAAAAACAGGGGCTATCTATGGGGATTCTCACCACCCACCTCCCACCTCCCATCCACACTCCACACTGGCTCCACGGAAGCAGAAGCAGACCACACCATAAGGCCATCATTTGATCTGACCACACAATGCCCTCCTGAACTGGACATTTGAGGCTGTGGGATAAGCCCACTTGTCCACGGGGGACCAGACAGGACCTGGGGGAAGAAAATACACACTGGCTCAGAAAACAAAAGGCCCAGCTGTCCCAAGATAGCACTATCTCTCCCTACAATGGAAAAACAAATCTAAAAGTCAGGAAAAAAGCCATGCCCCCATCTCCTTAGAGCTGGCCCATGATGGAGGCATTCAGCAAATTCAGACTTGCAATAGAAAGAGAGATCTCAGGGGTTGCACATGAGTCCCTTTTGTGTCACACCCTCTTCAGGTCACTCAGAGGCCAAATAGAGAAAAAAGGTATCAGCATCCAGGCTCTGCCAGGGGTAGAGGTCATCTGGGGATGCCTAGGCAAATGGGAAGGGAATCCGAGTGCATCCAGACAGATCATATGGGGCCAAGGAACAAATGAGGATGGTATTGTTGTTATTAGGTGCTGTTGAGTTGGTATTTGACTCATAGCGACCCTCATAGGGTTTTCAATGGCTGACTGTTTCGGGATTGCCTTGGGAGTGGATTGCCAGGTCCTTCTCCCATTTTTGCGGTGCTGGGAATTGAACTCAGGACCTCAGAGACTGCAATGCCATGCCCTACCAACTAAGCTAAATCCCAGCCCTCAAGGATGGTATAGTTCTCAATTAACGGTGAGCAAACCTAAGAGCAGCCCGAAGGATATGTGGAATGTCTATGGCAAAGAAGAAAAATAGTCCAGCAGAAAAAAAGATAAAGAATAAGAGCATCTTGAAGAGTCTCCTTAAAACAACAGAAAAGAAATTTCAGTTAATAACTACTTCAAATTCTCCAGAAACCCAAAGAAAGCCTGACTCCCATGTTGAATGATAAAGGGTGGACTGAGATGGGACGCAACTATCAGAGCCATGGAAAGATACAAAAGAAACGATCTTGTTCACCATGTTGTTGTTGTTGTTAGGTGCCATCGAGTCGGTATCCGACTCATAGCAACCCTCATAGGGTTTTCAACGGCTGACTGTTTCGAGATTGCCTTGGGAGTGGATTGCCAGGCCCTTCTCCCATTTTTGGGGTGCTGAGAATTGAACTCAGGACCTCAGAGACTGAAGTGCAGCGCTCTACCAACTGAGCTAAATCCCGGCCCTCTTGTTCACCATGGAAGCCATAAAAAACAAGAGTCCCCAGTGCTGGAAAAAAATCAGGGCATGGAGCAAAATGAAGATACCAGCTATTTACGCGGAGCTTGCCAAACTTCACTTGTTTGATCTTGGCAGCATCCCTTTGAGATGACAGTTGTTACCCTTGTTGTAGGAGTATGCACTGAAGTTGAACTCAGGAACATACAATTATGAAGTGTAGAGTTGGGCCTCAGAATCCAGATCTAGCCTGACTGCCCTTCTCTTAGATACCCTAAGATTAAGACTCTCCACCTTTAGAGTGTCTTGACAGCATCTTGATTCTGTGGTCAATATTCAGACATGTTGTTGTTGTTAGGTGCCGTCTAGTCGTGTCTGACTCGGAGCAACCCTCATAGGGTTTTCAATGGCTGATTGTTTTGGGATTGCCTTGGGAGTGGATTGCCACATCCTTCTCCCATTTTTGTGGTGCTGGGAATCAAACACAGGGCCTCAGAGACTGTTGAGCGGCGCTCTACCAACTGAGCTAAATCCCAGCCCAATATTCAGACACAAATGTCAGTATTTCAACAAACAAGCTGAACTTGGTGAGTGGGAGACTCTGGGTCTGTATTAGAGTTTTACCCCAAATGACAGGCATGGTTGAAAGATTAGGAAATGATTGAATTCAAGTAACATGAAATTAGAGTCCCCCGCTGCCATAATGAATCATAACCTGGGGCAACTGTCATTGCCATGGGCAGGGTCACCCTGGGCACCTGTGTCCCAGCCTCACTTCTCTTTACTCTAAGCAACCTTGACCTACCAAAACAGTACTGCAGGCACTGATTTGTCTACCCAGAGAGCTCAGCATGCCTGAGATGACAGTCTGTTCTCCTTGTATTGAAATGTCTTTTTGATCCCAGGAAGGTTAAGTTTAAGAATATCCAGTTCATATTTGTTATTTAAAATCTTTGTAATGTTTACATGGCTTTGGCATATTAAATAACCTACATTGGGTAGTGATTCTTATTTAAAAAATGAAATGACTGGGCACCATCATGCATGCCTATAATCCTAGCAATCAGGACACAGAGGCAAGAGGATTGCAAGTTTGAGGCCAGAGGCAGGCTGCATAACTTAGCAAGACCCTGCCTCAAGATAAAAAGTAAAAAGTGAGCTGGCAGTGTGGCTCAGTGGCAGAGTGCTTGCAAAAGCAAGGAGGAGGCCCTGGGTTCAATCTCTCAGTACTGTAAAAAATTTTTTTTTCAGTGAAATGGATCTCAGATATACAATTTAAAACATAGAAATGTAAAGGAATTTGGCTAAGTGTGTAAGAGAACTAGATGCACAATATTTTAAGATCAACATGAGTTATTTAAGTGTGGCGCATAGGAAGGTTTTGGTTCATAGCCTACCAGGTGATCTATGTGATGTCTTTGTTTGTTTGTTTTTGTTGTGTGTTGAGATGAGGCACAGTCTGGCCTCGAACTCACAATCCTCCTTTCTCAGTTGTCAGTGCTGGGATTACAGCCACATATGTGCCAGTATACCTGACTCATTTGATGTTTTTAAGAAGAAACTAAGGACTGCTGGGAAGATAAAGTACACATCCTTTCTTCTATTCCTTCCACTAAATACAACTTAAAGTTTGGGGCATTAGATATAAACCAAACATAACAAGACTCTGGAAGGTAGAGAGGAGCAAGCACACAAGCTCCGGCCTTGGGGTGCAAGGAAAGATACATGGAAAGTTCCCTGGATTTTCTTTATACTTCTCCCCCCTGACTTGGAGCTTACACACACCAGAAACTCAGAAACACCAGACGCAGACCAAAACAAAACAAAACAAAACACCACCACCAAAAAAAAAAAAAAACACCTAAGGCCCTAATAAGAGCCTTTTTTCACTGGTCAGAGGACCAAGAAAGGGGCAGCCTAGCAAGAAGGAAAACTCTGAGATGACTGATCTTCACCAACCCACCACCACCCCAGGCGCAGGAACAAAGGGCAGTGGGGAGCCTGGGCTGTCTGCCTCGCCAGGCGTAGTGGGCACCACAGCATTTCCACCAAGGTGATGCCAGAGAAGGCAGAGGAGGGAGCTTGGACCATCATCCTCTCCAGGGCCCCATCCTTCCATGTCACTAGAGCCTTTTGGGGAATGTGGACTCCCACCCCCACCCAGTAGTACCAGGGCACCCCCTGCTTCCCCTCTGGGGTGGTTTGGGAGGAAATTGGCAAAAACCCCAAAACTGGGAAAACGACTAATCTAGGGAAAAGGAAGGTAACTTGGCTGGACATTTGTACAAGACCCTTCACAAGTCCCCGAACCTGATTGGACAACTGAACTCAAAGCTGATTGGCTCAGGCCATTCCGTGGGCAAGCTATATAAGGAGCTGCACTGCGGCAGCTCAACCCTCTTTCACCCGGACCGTTGGTGAGGAAAGAACGCTCTCCCTCCGAGACCATCAACAAGGAAAGAACTTGCTCTCCACCAAGACCATCAATATGGAAGCATCTGACCGTGAGACTGTACAGGAGCTGCTAGCTTTTAAAGCTGTTTGCCTTGGGTTTTCTCGCTGCCCTGATAAAGGGGAGAGAAATAAAGCACTGTGTTTGTCCCCGCAAGGCAAAAGCGCCCGAGGCTTTTCCTTTCTCCCATCTCCACCGGTGTCCCAAGGGCGGCAGGAGTCCGCACTCCTCACCTGAGGGTCCCAAGTGAATTGCGTTTAGTATCTGTGTGCCTGGCAAACATGTGGGCTGGACTGGGAGGCGCCCGCCCCACACAGCACCAAGCAAACAAACAAAAAGCCACCACACCATTCATGGTGTCAGTGCAGGCCACATGACGAGCAGCAGTTAAGGGTTAAATCTGCTATTTTATAAGCTAATATGACTTAAAATATAAATAGCCATAAGAAATCTTTTGTGAATAAAAGCTACTCTTATACATAAGTAACTCCACATAGAAAACTACACAAAATTCACAAGAAAAGAGAGAAAGAATGCAAAGTAATTAAAGAAAAATATAAATTCAGATGCCCTGCAGTAGAGATCCAACAAATGAATAGTTAATATCACTGAGGAAGAAAACCAAATTACTGGAACAGGGAAAAAAAATGCAACAATATTTTCTTGAAACAAAAGAAAATGTGAATCTACAGTCTAAAATGATATGCCAGATTAAAATGGTGTTCTAGAACATACATACATACACACATACATACATAAGTGGCTGATGCAGGTCATGATAAAACTATTTCCTTTACTGATTAAAAGAAGACTTTGTTGTTGCTGTTAGGTGCCATTGAGTCAGGTTCCAACTCATAGGGACCCTATGTACAACAGAATGAAACACTCTCTGACACTGTGCCATGCTCAGCACTATGTCAGTGTTTCTTTGCTATTCATAGGGTTTTTAGTGGCTGGCTGATTGGGGATTGCTTCAAGGGTCAGTTGCCAGGCCCTTCTGCCATTTTTGTGGGGATTGAACCCAGGGCCTCAGTGAGGGTGGAGTGGCACTCTACCAACTGAGCTAAACCCCAGCCCCCCAAAAATATGCTTAATGGGGAAACACTAAAGTTACATGTTAAATTTGGGATAAAATAAGAATATCTACCAACGTATCTACTGTTTGCCTTTTTTTTTTTTTTTTTTTTTTTTTTGAGGCTCTAGCAAAAGCAAATTGGCAACAGGAATAAAAACTGTAAAGTTTGGAAATTTGATGAAGTCAAATTATCATTGATTGCAGAATATTAATATTTGGGTTTTTTAACCAGAAAGATACAACAAAACCAACTAAGAAACTCTTCTAAGTAGGAAGGATTTCCAAGGGGTGGTAGGGGTGATAAGGAGAAGAGCAGAGAAAGGCAGCGATGAAGAAGGCCATAAAACGAGATGTTTAGGTTCTTGGATGAGAAAAGACAGATGGAAGAGTTTTAGAATTTGTTAGAAAAATATAGTCAAATCCTTATGCTAAAATCTTGAGGGTAACCATTTAAAGACTAGCAATATATAGCTTGGAAATTATCACAGGAACATAAAAATGATCAAAAAACAAAATACCAGGCATGGTGGCGTATGGCTGTAATTCCAGCACTCAGGAGGCTGAGGCAGGAGGATTGAGGTCAGCCTGGTCTACATAGTAAGTTCTATGACAGCCTGGGCAACACAGCTAGACCCTGTCTCAAAAAAAAAAACAAGAAGGAAGGAAGGAAGGAAGAAAGGAAGGAAAGAGGGAGGGAGAGAGGAAGGGAGAGAGGGGAGAGGGAAGAAGGGAGGAAGGGGGGAGGAAGGGAGGAAAAAAAGGTTAAAAAAAACTTTATCCAACATAACGCACAAAACAGAAGCAAAGGTAAAGCATAGCAACTGGTGAAGCTGCTTGAATAAAGGCAAATGCTAGCATATCCCAGACCTTGGGTTCCATCACCAACGCTGTAAGAAAACAAAGAAGAGCCGGTGGCAGTGGCGCACGCCTGTAAACCCAGCGGCTCCAGAGGCAGAGGCAGGAGGATCGCAAGTTCAAGACCAGAGGCAGTCTGCACAACTTAGCAAGACCCTGTCTCAAAAAGTAAAAGTTAAAAAAAA
>VMDO01006285.1:0-38187 GCA_007922755.1 Pedetes capensis | reverse complement strand
TTTGTGGTGCTAGGAATTGAACTCAGGACCTCAGAGACTGCAGCGCAGTGCTCTACCAACTGAGCTAAATCCCAGCCCTCAACCCCCAGTACCACAAAAGAAAACAAAGAAGACAAATGCGTTTGCTTCAATGAAGCAAAATGAAAAAGGAGAATAAAAGCAAGAAAGATACGCATAACAATTGGAAGGAAAGGATGACTAAGTGACCGCAGCCCAGCCCACCTCTGGAAGTGAATTTGCAAACAGAATGCAGATGTCATATCCTGGGAGAAGTGGGTGGAAAATTAAGACATTTTAATGAAAACCTGGACTCTCTTTTGCTTTAATCCTTTATGTCTTTACATTTTTACCAGTCAACATTTAACTTTACAGATTTTATTTATTTTTAAAATCATATTTTAAATAAAATTATATTTTAAAAAAAAGTATATATATATATATATATATATATATGAAAAAAATATATATATATATATATTTTTTTTTTTAACAATCCTTGAGTTTTGCACCCAGGGCACTCCACCACTGAGCTACATTCTCAGCACCAACCTCCCCGCTCCATTTACTTTTTCTTTTTCTTTTGAGACAGAGTCTTGCTAATTTGTGCAGGCTGCATCTGGCCTTGAATTTATGATCCTCCTGCCTTAGCCTCCCAAGTGGCTGGGATTATAGGCATGTGCCACTGTGCCATGCTTAATGTTCCAAAATTTAATATTTATTTTTAATCTGAAGTTCTTCAGCAAAACACCAAAGAGGTAAAAAGACATAGAGACAAAGGCATGTAATAATTCATCCAGATTCAACTGGTATTGAAAAGAAAACGAAATGTAAACTCTAATTAATGTATCTGTTGAGACACTGGACATAATTGCCGGCAAGAGAGCAAAGTTCCCTAAGTTTCCACAGACAAACAGAAGGTACCCTGATGGACTGGCCCAGAGGGATAACCAGGCCTCCATCAAGGACTGAGCACACAGGTGTTGAATTGATTTCCTGTATACCAAGCACCCCATACCCGCTGTGCCTAATGCAGCTCATTATTTCCTAAATCAATGCTATATGATGGCGCTACTGCTGTCCTGGTTCACAGATGAGGAAACTAAAGGACAGAGAAAATGACTTGGTCAGTGCCACACAGTTAATAAATGGCAGAGCCATCACACAAACTGAGGTAGTTTGCTTCTCTTGCTCCAGAAACCCCAGCTCTGGAGGGGAGGGGAGGGGAGGAGGGACCCAAAGGTACCTGCTAGCCTTCAGACGGTCAGTGGTGGCGCATATGGACCCTGCTGGGTGCGTGCTGGCAACCCCGTAGCCTTCACAGTGTGTGACTCTCCCTCTCTGTCTCTGGCCCCTAACTATGTTCATATCAGTCTTTCTGGTGCCTTCTGAGAACACCCATCATGCTCAGAACTGAGGGAAAAGGAAAGCCTACTCCCTGCCTCAAGGGGCTTTTTGTCTAGACAAGAAAGCAAGGTATTAAACAAAACAATTCCTACAGTCCGATAAGCCTGCAGCCATAGCCCTGTGGTGTCTGATCCCATCAGATCACCTGAAGCTAAGTAGGGTGGGGCCTGGTTAGTACTTGGATGGGAGACCTCCTGGGAACACCAAGTGCTGTAGGCTGGGGAGAAGGACCCAGCAACCTACTCCCACAAATCAATCCGCCATTGAAAACCCTATGAATAGCAAAGCAGCACTGACAATAGTGTTTCGCCTGTTGTACATATGGTTGCTATGAGTCGGACACCGACTTGAAGGCACCTAATAACAACAACGGGAATCAATTTAGCTCAGTTGGTAGAGTGCTGCACTGCAGTCTCTGAGGTCCTGAGTTCAATTCCCAGCACCACAAAAATGGGAGAAGGGCCTGGCAATCCACTCGCAAGGCAATCCCGAAACAGCCATTGAAAGCCCTATGAGGGTCGCTATGAGTCGGATACCGACTAGACGGCACCTAACAACAACAATAACAACAGTCCAATAACAAACCAGTTCCTGAACCAAAGTAAAACAAGGAAGCACAAGGTGGTAGGGGAGGGAAGTTCAAGACAGGCAGTGCTGGTACTAGTTACAGGGGTAAGGATGGATGTTTATCAGCAATAAGTACTGCCCCAGGGAAGAGACTCCACTGTAAACTGAGCTTCCTCCCATTTTGTACAGAGGTGTCTGGCGAGGGACTGGGGGTGTACCTATGTGGTAGAGCCATTGCCTAGAATGGGTAAGGCTCTGGATTTGTACCCCAGCACACTGAATCAATTAATAAATAAATGAATTGACAGTGAGGAGGTAGGAGGCAGTGAGCTGGCACAGTAGACTCAGAGAAATGAAGAGTTATGAAAAGCAGAAACCCATCTGGCTTGGTCAGTACCCTTGCACGTGGGCTGGGGGATGGGCTCCTTCCAGTGGTATTTGCAGCCCGCATCGGACTCTTTGCATAGCCTCAAGATTTCCCATGCCCATACACTAACAGGGCTGGGGTGATCCTGGGGCTGGGCTTTCAGCGGTGGGAAATGATGTCAGTGTTTGTTCAAGCTTTTATAGGCCAAGCTGGGGGCAAGGTGGAGAAAGGTTCAGATAGGCCCGGCTGGAGTGTGGTCAAGGAGAGACCCTTTGTGAGGCGTATAGGCCAGCAGGGACCGTTTTGCTGAATGGAGCAGGAGCCGAGCCTGGGACACACAGCGTCCCACAGCCCTTCTGGCTTCCTGTCTCAATCCCAGACCCCAGGCCCAGTTCTCCAAAGCTCTTCCTCAGCTGCTCAGCGTCCTGGGCTGCACAGAGCCTGCTGCAAAGTGCAGAGTTGAGGTGCAGGGAAGAAAGAGTCCTCAGACCCTCCTGAGGCCACCAAGCTCCTGCCTCAGGCACTGTCCCTTGCAATCTCCTCCCAGCAGGAAAGAGGTCATCTGCTCCTTGCACACCCCCCACCCCCACCCTTCCGCACCAGAGGGCTTGGGCCAGCCGCTACTATTACCAAGCCAGGTTCTGGGTGCTAAGGCCCCAGATGTGCAAGTGCGGGTTCTGATCCCTTCCAAAGGCATTTCACAACTCCCACGTCTCTGCGGTCACCAGCGCGTCTCCTCGAGGTAGACAAAACAGAAATCACTCTTCCCTGGGTCTTTTTTCACAAACAAACAGGCTGCACAGGCAAATACCTGGGCTCACATCCCACCTCCAGGCGCTGATGGAGCCAGAATGCACTCTCACGTCTCCTGACTGCTCTGTCTTACCCCGGCCCTCCCTCTACACACAAGCAGCCCACATTTGTCCTCAAGTGAGAACGAGGGCAGCTCCAATCACCCACCGCCATAGTGACAGCTGCCGTACATCCTCATCCGTGGAACAGTAAAGCCAGGCTAGGGACAAACGTCTTGGTTTCTTTTGCCTAAAAGGAAACTCCTGCATATGCGCAGAAGGAAGTAGGCCCTAAGGAGTTCATTAAAACAGTCAGAAATGTCGGCATCCCATCCTGAAAAAATCTGCCATATTCCATTACCCCAGCATAGTATGGTGGCTAAGGGGCATCGAAGTCCCTGCAAAGACAGAGTTTAGAGGACTTTCAGGATGCCCACCACATGGTGCTGGGAAGGTGGTAGCCAGAGGATACCGGAAGTGCTGCACCACCTCCCCATACCTTGCTGGATGCACTTCTTCATCCAGCTGTTCACCGCATCGTTGAAACATCTTGCACAATAAATGGGGAGATGTACGTAAAGTGTCTTCCCCGTTGTGTCGTAAAGTGTTTTTTCAGTTCTGTCGTAAAGTGTTTTCCCAGTTCCGTGAGCCACTCTAGCAAATTACAGAGCCCAAGGAGGGGTGTGAGAACTACTGATTAGCAGCAGATTCAGACAGGTGAACTGGGAACCTGCACTAATCATTGGGGCAGTCACCACCCACCCCCTACCACAGAGGTGACACCAATTTAAGTCACCTGATCCCCTAGTGCTTTGGCTTTCCGCGGACATCTTGCTTCGGTAACTCTTTGTGTGTGGCAGAGGTGATCTTCTCCAGGGACAAGGCCCTCTCCACCAGGGAAACTCCTCTAGGGCAGATGCCATCTCATCCACTAGGACCAGGAGAGCTCAGGCCACCCCTTCAGGGAGGGCACGTCCCCACAGGGGGACTCTCACCGCTGCACTAGACAGTCTCCACAACAGGCCAGGAGAGAGCCAAAAGCTTGGCAGGCCCTCCTGTTCAGTGCACAGAGCACAAGAGAGGAGCTGAGCCCAGTCGCACCCCATGATGACATCTGAGGTGGTCTCCCTGGCACGAGGTAGGGGGTGCCCAGGCCCAGCGGCAGGGCAGAAGAGCACCAGCAGCTGAGAATGAGGGGAGCCAGCAGCACATGAAGATTCCATGAAGATAAACCCTGTCTTCCGCACCGTGCTCTGCCGGTGGGAAGTGCTCCATGAGGGTTCCTAGCAACTCCCACAGGGAGAGACAAAGAACACGGAACCAGGTAAATGGGCTCACTGAGTCCAGGCCTTGTCCTCCCAGCAGGAGTCCCCTACCACATGCTTCCCTCAGGAGTTACACTCACTCTCCCTCGTATAGTATGGTGGCTAAGGGGCATCGAAGTCTCCGTAAAGACAGAGTTCAGAGGACTTTCAGGATGCGCACCACATGGTGCTGGGAGGGTGGTAGCCAGAGGACACCGGAAGTGCTGCGCCACCTCCCCATACCTTGCTGGATGCACTTCTTCACCCAGCTGTTCACCGCATCGTTGAAACACCTTGCACAATAAATGGGGAGATGTACCAGGAGGGCCAGGTCAGCTCCCTGTTCAGATCAACTCCCAGGCCTTTTGTTCTCCTGGGGCATCTGGGGCCGCTGCGCCCAACACCTGTTCCTGGCTGGCTCAGCTGCTGCCTCACCTGGACGTGGCTGCCCTCCTCACATGATCCTGCCTCTGCTCTCAGCATGAAAGCCTGTCTCCCCTGCAGGGCACAGCACACCCCATGTGTGTGCAGGCACTGCGGTCCATTGGTGCCAGCCTAACATGGAATAATCACGGGGACAGAAATGAGGTCATTCACACAATATAAAGAGAACAGGCATGAGCTGGGCATGGTGGTGCACACCTGTAATCCCAGTGGCTCGGGAGGTGGAGGCGGGAGGATTGCAAGTTCAAGACCAGAGGCAGTCTGTGTAACTTAGTGAGAATCTGTCTCAAAAAAAGTAAAAAATGGGCTGGGGGTGCAGCTCAGTGATCCAGCACTTGGAGAGCATGCAAGCATGAGGCCCTGGGTTCAACCTTCAGTACTGCAAAAAAGAAAAAAAAAAAAAAAAAAAAGAGAGGCACTGGAAGACAAATGTGACCTATGGTACCCTCCTGCAACCAAGGAGGCTGCCACAGAACGAGTCCCCCTGGGACTGCACCAGCGCAACTGTCAGGGAAGAGCAACCAGCTTTCCTGCAGCTCAGGGCTCACAATATCCAGGTCCTCTACATCCTCCTAAAGCCTAAGGTGAAGGAGCCAAAGTGTGCACACCCGGGGGGGGGGGGGGGGGGGGGGGGGGGGGGGGGGGGGGGGGGGGGGGGGGGGGGGGGGGGGCTGTGGGATGCAAGAAGGAATAAGAAACTGGATGCAAACTAAAGAAGAGATGAAGACAAGCACTAGGGTTGGCTCTTTTAATCATTTACCAGATAAAAAAGGAAAAATAGTGATTGTTTCTCTTCACCCCCAGCATTTCTGTTTACCAAGGTCGAGTGGCAGAGATTCGCTGACAGTGATTCATTTGTGCTCCTGGCCTGGAGCAAAGTCCTCCCCTCTGCTCAGTGCCCTCTCAAGTGGGAGAGACAGGCAAAGGGCTCCAGGCAGACTCCTGTCCCTGGGCGGCAGAGGGGCAGGGTGGCTGTCATCTTTCTTCTCTGCATTGCTGGAGCATTCAGGCCCTCTCCTGCCGGCCCTTCCCACCCTCCCCGCCCCTTCTCAGTTCATCAAAAGCAAGCAGGGAGATGGGCCTGCAGGGCAGGGACAGGCACAGGGCAGGATCCAGGGAGCATGGCAGAGGGCCGCTGCCGCCTGCTCCTATTGCACATTCCTGGCTCGGATCCCCTGCCCTGAGCAGTGAAGTGCAAGGTAAAATGCTTTCCGGATTCAAACATGGAGCCTGTTGTGATGTGCCAGGCTCAAGAATGGGAGGTGTGGTAAGGTGTGGCTTGTTCTGGAAAATACATATATAGGTTATAATAAGTTATTTCATGATGGGGCGAGGCAAAAACATTGCCACTTTAAAAGAAGCAGATAGGGTTTGGACACCTAGGGACCTACAGTCATCTGGCTTCTCTGCCTGTGCTCAAGTTCAAAAGACCAAGATTAACCCTTTTCCCTATGAGCAGACCTGTGCCCACATACGATGGAGGAGGCTGTATCTGCCAACCACACAAGCCCCTCACAACTGTCCTGCCCCTCAGCCACTCAGGGCTGACCTCTTTCTCTGAACACCCGGAGAACCTGACGAACAACCCTAGAGAAAAATTCTGTATATTGTATGCTTCTCTGTGAAGTGGTCGCAGTTAAGTCCCCTCAAACAAAACTCATGTTTGATTCTCATTCTTTTCATTCCCAACGAAAAACAGAGCAGGACAGGAGTGAGTTGTGTACCTGGCATTACAGACAGAATGGATCCCTCTAAGAAACCACGGGGGTGGAGGATGAGACTGACTTTGATGTGGCAAAGCTGCAGACCTTTCACCCTCATTGGCTGGGATGAAGCTGGGTGGGTGAAGACAAACCTAACTGAGCCAATGGCAAGAACCGCAGGCTATGAGGGACGACGGGTCAAACACAGAGCTGTATAAATTGTGGCACTATAAAGATGAGAAGGCAAGTCCATGACACCAGCCGGGAGCGCGCCTTTGCTGCATTGCTTCCAGAAGTTATTTCTGTCCTGTCAGGAGGGGCGGCATCCGAATATGTCAGTGTGCTTCTCCTTCTCTTCTGACAGACTCAGAGCGCTTCTCACTTAAATAACTATGTACACACACAAGGCTGTCCCTTTTTACATGAGGCTCCTTCGCTTGAGGTCCTGCAATGGCTTTTAGAGAGCTGGTTCCAATTGCCTTTTTGGAGATTTACTGCTTGGGACCAAACCTGCGAGAAGAAACGACAACACTAAACAGGAAGATCTGTTCATTTCAGTGCTTCAAGAACTGAGTCTTCATATAAGTAACAAACAACCCCCTCTCCCTTGCAGGGCTTTAGTACCCAGGCAAACTGAGGACTTGGGCTGGAGCCCATTCATTCTGTGCCTGGCTCCTCTGTCAGCCAGAGGGCCACTTGCCCGCCAGGAACCCCGGAGAACAGTCCCATACCTCCCTCTGATAAGGACAGTTTCTCGAGTTCCGCTTCAAGTTCAGCATCCGAGATCCTAGGGTTAGGCACACTGTTGGTGTAAAGTGTCTCGTGGGGGTTGTCGGGCAGGTCCAAAGGTTCTTTGGTGGTGTCCTGAAGGAGGATGTCCAACTCCTTCTCCAGTTCTTCACTGTCAAAGTCTGAGAAGAAGAGAAGACGTAAGGACACACCACCTCCAGGGAGGAAACACACCAATGAATGAGTCCAGTGCAGGGTTTACCAAAGCCCAGCCCAGTTTTAAAAGATGCCCAGCCCTCCATGCAGGCTAAAAGGGGTCACAACACTCAGTAGGTGGGGGGCACTTTCAGGCAGATATTCTTTCTCCATACACAGAGCTAAGTCCTCAAGAAGGTGTGGAACAGACCCTGCTTCCCTTTGCCCTGGGAGGAGGACCTGCCACTCAGAAGCCTGGTGAGGGTGAGGAACCCTGGAGCACAGAGGGCCATTAGCACAGTCAATGGGGACAGAAGGGCAAATTCTTCCACTACTCGTGTTGGTGGGCCCCAGAGAGGGAAGGCAAGTGCATGATCAAACCTGTCATGGCACAGGAAGTGAAGCCTCTCAGAAAGGAAGGAAGCGTCACCTCGTCAACTCACCTAAACCGTTAGTTACCCCACCAGCCAGAGTCTGAGAAACTTCGTCCTGGGTGTCACAAAGCTGTAAGAGACAAGCACAAAGCTTTCAACTGGGAACGGTGGCTCTGAGCATCTCAAAGCCTTTAGGAGAAAGTGTTCAGGTTGACAAAGACCTGAGAATCAGGGAAAGGTTCTGTAAGATCACAGGGTTATGAGTCAAGTTTGGGAAAAGAGGAGAGTGACGAAGCCAAATGCGTCCTCCCTGACTTGCTGCTGCGAGTGCCCCTCCCCGGCTCCTTTCTGTACCTCCTGGATCTGGTCCACGAGGCTCTCTGCCTTCTCCACTGTGATGTCCTTCATGGAGAGCTTCAGCGCTCCCACCCCAGCTTGGTAGGCATTGAAAACCTAAAGAGAAGGCCACGTGATCAGTATGCGTGACGAACATCTGGCAAAATAGGGGCACTACTGCTGCATCGCTTTTTAAAAGACAGCTTTGGGGTTCCTTTGGCTATCCAAGCTTGATTTACTTCGCACCCACCAAAGCCACACTTCCCGACGGAAAAGCCAAAGACAACCCCAGCCACACCCTGGGAGAACCCAGGCGTCCTCGCAAGAGCACGGCCACAGGAGAAGGAGAGCAGTGCCAGAGGGACCAGTGGGGTGTGGCTACCATCTGGTCCGTCTGGGAGGCGTAGATGCGGTCCAGGATGCCTTGAACAGTGTCCAGCTTGGCATGGAGGGCCTCGATGCGCTTCTCCGTCCGCTGTTTGGCCTTCAGAGACCTCAGAGCCTAGGGGGCATGGAGACTTAGGTCAGGGCTGCACCCCAGGCCTCATCCTCTGTCATCTGCAACATAAGCTGTGGCACATGGGCCACCTGAAGACCCTGCTCTCTGAGCCCCAAGCACGCCACCCAGAACTGCTAGGCACCTCTCCCTGCCAGCCCTGGGCACTGCCAGGCAGCTGGAGGGGACGAGAACTCACCAGCTGCTTCTTTCCCGCGCGGCATGCCCGACGGGCTTCTTCTTTACACCTGTGAGACAGAGGGCAAAGGAAGAAGACTGGGCCACAGCGGAGGGTGGCCGATCCCGGAAGCACGCCCGAGAAAGAGCAGCACTCAGCGAAGGTGGCTTCAGATCTGAAGATAAAAGCCACTGCAGCCCACGGCCAGAACAATGGTGGCCAGCAGCCCACGGCCAAACCCTGGCAGCAAGTCACGATCCAGGCAAGCTGACCAAGAAGCTGGGACAGCCCCCGGGGGAGGAAGAACGTGCAGACACATCGTCCCCTTGTAGGAGACATGGGATCGATTCCTGACACCAACAATGACCTTGGACGTGTCCTTTCACTGTCTGACATGCCTGCACTTCTCTGAGAGCCAGGGTAAGTCTTAATTCACTATCTGCCTGGCCTCCACTCAGAGATGTGCCTGTGGCTGTGACCAGGGACCGCTCTAAAGCATGGCAGGAGAAAAGCAGGAGTCCCTCAGGAAGACCTCTGCAAAGGCTGACTTGTCTTGCTCACTGCTGTGTCCCCTGCCCCCAAATATTGGCTAAATGGATGCTGGCATGCAAAAGCATTAATAAGACATTAACAGTTGTAACCTCTGGGGAAGAACTGACTCATATTTTTCTCTTTCGTGACAGTCTGTGTTTTCCAAGGCTTCTGCACTGAACAGGTAGTACTGCTGTAATCACTTAGTAACTAAGCTGTTTTGCTTTTGGAAGAGAGCCAGACACCACCCCCGGGGAGCTCCATGGCCAGCCTCACTGGGGAGCAGTTACCTCTCAGCTTCCTGGGACAAAGACTCCACCTTGCGTGACAGCAGCTGCTCACTCTGCATCAGCTGGTAGACCCCGACGTCCACATCGTTGACGGGAGACACCTTGGCGTGTGGCCCTCGGGCAAACTTCACAATCTGAGGAACAGGGATCGATTACTGCTGCCTTCTCCCACATGCTGAGGGACTCACAGGCAGGCTGGGGTGGGCGGGTGAGCGCAGGCCGAGTGAGCCTCTAGGAGTCTGCGTGGGAATGAACGCGCTCTGTACCTTCTCCCCGTTCTGCTCCAGCACCGTGACCCTCTTCTCCTTCTGCAGCTGCAGCAACACCAGGTAGAAGGTCCTCTCATCTGGGCAGGAGTTGGCGCAGAGGGTGCTCAGCTCAGACAGGGCCACCACAGGGTGTGAGGAGAGGGGCGAGTTCTGGTATAGGCGATACACCTCCTCGGCCTTTTCCTGCAGGGAACGCAGAGGGATCACAGGCCCCGCTCACCACAGTGCGAGGCAGTGACCCTGACCCTGAGCTTCAGAACCATGACTGCACAAGGCAAGAGCTGGGGAACACTGTCTTCCTTAAGTAGTAGCTTTTTTTTTTTTTTTTTTTTTTTCAGTACTGGGGCTTGAACCCAGGGCCTGGTGCTTGCATGCTCTGCAAGTGCTGGACCACTGAGCTGCACCCCCAGCCCATTTTTTTACTTTTTGAGACAGGGTCTCACTAAGTTATGCAGACTGCCTCTGGTCTCGATCTTGCAATCCTCCTGCCTCCGCCTCCCGAGCCGCTGGGATTACAGGCACGCGCCACCGCGCCAGGCTCTTAAGTGGCAGCTTTTTAAAAAGGAGAAAGAACTGTGTTCTTTCAAACTTTTGAGGAAAGCTGGTGACTCTGTATGAAACGGGGTATATGAAGTACCAGCTGTGTGCAAACGAGGTCCATGAAGGACCAGCTCTGTGCTTGCGCGTCTACCTGGGACTTTATGTTTCTGCCTCTCCCAGGCCTGTGGCGCCCCATAGGAGGAATGAGGTGGTATGGTGGGGTGAAATGGGCCAACAAGAGCCGCGCCTGACTTCCTGTGCAGTCCTTGTGACCCGGCACCCGCCAGGCTCACAAGTCTTCAGCTGCCCTCTCACAAACCAGGAAGCATAGGTGAGATGACACCTAAGCATCCTTCCCATTCCAGGCTCTCCGTGTTTTTGCCAATTGGCGATACTGGAAACACAATCATAACAGAGTCTGTAAAGAGTCTTAAGAGAAAAGTATGTGATGAACAGGAGGGACAGGATTAGTGAGAAGACTAAGAACCTGAAGTGCCAAGAGACAATGCCACTGTTTCCCTCAGACGTGGAAATTACTTCTGTCAACAGGAAATATTTACTGAGGTATGCCCATGATGCTGTGGCAATCTAAAAGATAATCTGATTACGTCTGAGGCAGAGGTTGCTTTCCTAAGCAAGTCCAGAAATTCAGCAGTCAGTCATACAGGTAAAGCTGAGGGCTCTGACTGAAGAAATATGAAAACTTCTGTAAAAGGCACCATAAATAAAAATTAAGCAACTGGGAGACAACACTCCCTAATGCCAAATGCACATAAGTATCTATCCCTAATACAAAAAAGAAATTCTACAAGTTAACAAAAAGACGAACAATGTAACATAAAAACACGCAAAGGATACAAACAGGCAATTCACACAAGGGTGTCTATCAATGGCCAGTAGATACTTAAAAGATGCTCAACTCAGACCAGGAATGTAGCTCAGGGAGGTGGTAGAGCAGCTGTCTGAAATGTGCAAGGGCCTAATTTCAATATCTGGTACCAAAAAAAAAAAAAAAAACCCAAAAAAAAACCCAAAAAACAAAAACAAAAACAAAAACCACCCAAACACTCACCTTGCAGTAAGAAGTAATTCATAAGACTGACGTCATCCGACACTGACAAGGATGTGAAGAGCCTGCGCTCGCTAAGGCATCCTTGATGAAAGTATGAATTAGTGTAAACTTTTGAAAAGTAATTAGGCAATTTTTGTTAATGTAGAAGGCACACGCATTTCTAGAAATCCATCCATTAAAAAAAATAAAAGAACTACACAGGTGTATGCACAAGGTTGTAAAAATAACTTTTTTTTTGTAATGGAAAAATGGAGAAATTAAAATGACTTTAAAAGTCCACTTATGACGCATCTGTTGTGTATCTATGGATTATTACACAGCCATCAAGAAGAATTAAATAGGCCAGGTGCAGGAGTGTAGGCCTATAATCCTAGTGACTCTGGAGGGGGAGGCAGGAGGATTGTCAGTTCGAGGCCAAAGGCAGCCTGCATAACTTAGCAAGAACTTGACTCAAAATAAAAAATGAATTGGAGATGCAGCTCAGTGGTAGAGCACTTGCAAAGTATGTGCAAGGCTCTGCAAAAAAAAAAAAAAAAGAAGAAGAAGAACTAAGCCTTACAACCACTCTGCACCGTAGATGGTATCATTGGCTCGTTAACTAATGGGGAGACTGAGGGTCTGAGAAGGTAAGGAGGAAAGCCAGGTGGAATCCACAATTTCTGCGGTTCCAAAAGGCAAACATTCCACCAAGAAGAAGAATATGAAGGAGGAGGAGGAGGAGAAAAAGTAAGTAAATCTATATTGTGACTTAGAAAGATGCTCCAGATATATTCAAATGGGAAGGGGGAAAAAAAGCAAACTGGATCCATTTTGTTTCTAGAAAAAAATGGAGTGGATCTGTACACATACGTACCTACATATTCATTCATTCAACAAATATTTATTGACTTTTCCCAGGGTCACAGAACTCATGGAATGTCTCCCTTCTAGTAGAAGAGGCAGATAATGAAGAAGTACACAAGATTTTTCAGTTACCACTAAATGCTAACAAGAAAATAAAAAGCAACATGATACAGAGTATAACAGGTTTGATAAGATGCATCTTAATTTTGTACTTACTGAAAAGTTAGGTAAATAGTAGCAAAAAACCAAACCAAACCAACAAACAAAACAAACCCGGAGGGGGGAGAATCACACCCAAAGAAACAGAAATGAGATGAACAGAAAGAAAATCTTTCCTTTCTTTGTATAATCATTTTAAAATAAACTCATAGTGCATGGTCTGGGCTGAGAGACAAGGGCAGCCCAGAAGGAGGCTGACTGGGCAGGAGAAAAGGCAGGGATCAATCCCTGATGGCCTTGTTGAGGCAGAAGAGCAAGGGCAGTGGAAGGCAGGCCATCAGTAAGCTGGAAGGGGAAATGCATAGTGTCAAACACCAGGAAGTCAGAGCCTTGTTTGCTAATTTAAAGGCAGACAAAGCTGAAAATCATGAGGACCTCAGAAATCCTGGGAATTTTTTGACGTAAACTACAGAAGGCAAAGCACTTCCTAAAGTACAGCTAACCATCAATCCCTACAAACACCAGAAAGTAACAGATTGTTGGTGACAACTCTTAGACAAAGGATCACCCTTGAAATGCAAAACTCTAACCAACATATGGGCTAGGATTTAGCTCAGTTGGTAGAGCGCTGCGCTGCAGTCTCTAAGGTCCTGAGTTCAATTCCCAGCACCGCAAAAATAGGAGAAGGGCCTGGCAATCCACTCCCAAGGCAACCCCGAAACAGCCATTGAAAACCCTATGAGGGTCGCTATGAGTCGGATACTGACTCGACGGCACCTAACAACAACAACAACAACCAACATATAGCACGACAAAGGACAGTACAAGGGAGGTCAGGTCAACTGAGTTATAGATTCTGTCACTCTGTAAAAAGAAGTGGTCTTTTCCTAAGAATGCACGTGGAGGCTCCTGTGACCACACCAGATGACAAGTGGACCCTCCCTTCTGTGAACCCACCTTAAGTAGCTCCACAGCTACAAGCACCTCCTCAGCTGGAACCTTATTATCCCCTAGCATGTTAGAAAGAGTCCACTTGAGGGGCTTCAGCAGGAAGACTCCGACCCCCCAGGAGATCCAGCTGCTGTCTACACTGGCCATAAAGTCAGATTCTCGTTGCAGCTCCCCTCGACTGAAAGGAAAGAAGGAGAAAGGCATATAGGAGCACTTAATGAAACATCCCACACCAGTCCCCACCTGCCCCCTTACCACAAAAGGGGCATTTTATCATCAGCGTAATGACCGTTTATTATGAAGTATCTACTCTGCACCAATTCCTAGGAGCAGCGCCATTTATACTCCAGCACTAAGCCTCACAACCACCCTGCGTGGGCACCCTGGTATCATTGGCACATTAACTAATGAGGAGACTGAGGGTCTGAGAAGGTAAGGAGGAAAGCCAGGTGGAATCTACAATGTCTGCGGTTCCAAAAGGCAAACATTCCACCAAGATGACAGACACAGGAGGCTCCACTGGACCTATGCTGAGCTTCCCTTTTACAAATGGAGCTGGACCCAGTCAAATGAAAGTAACAGTGATGGATCCCAGTCAAGTGCAAGGCCTAAGGAAAAGGACAGATGTACAGAGCAGGGCTTCTGCTATCCCTAAATGAGACCCTAATGAGGAAAGAAATATTTCCCCGGCACTGGTTAACAGCAGCTAAGCCCACTGAATGCTTGCCAGAAGATCTTCAAATTCTCACCATAAACCTAGGTACAGTTATAATCACCATTTTATAACTGGTCAAACTAAGGCTCAGAGCTGACAAGTACTTTGTCCAGGGCCACATAATTTAGCAAATGTCAGAGACAGGATTTGGGGCCAGTTGTACGGCTCTCACACAAGCTGTTTACTATACTTTGCTGCTTCCACGGGGAAACATCCTCCTCAGAAATGTTTCAGGACTCAGACCCAGTCAAGTACCAGGAAGCTTCAGTAGAGAACCAGCAGCCAGGAGAGGCGATATCAAGGAGTTAAAGGTCTCTAGATTGGAAGTAGTATTTAACTCCACTTTTATAATGAGAAGGTCAATTCTGGTCTTGTCACTCACTGACTTAAGCTACTGTCTCCCCTGTTCTCCATTTCTGGAATGCAGTAAAACTTTTCCCACACTACACTTTCTCCAGTCTGCAGCCATAGCGCCCTGGCCTGAGCCTGCCTGATTTTGGAAGCTTAGCAGGGTCAGCTTGATTAGTCCTTCGATGGGAGACCACCTGGGAATACCAGGTGCTACAAGCTAAGGAGAAGGACCTGGCAACCCATTCCCAAAACAATCTGCCACTGATAAATCCTATGAATAGCAGAGAAACACTGACCATAGTGCCCGGCATGGCACAGTGTCGGGTAGTGTTTCATTCTGTTGTACATAGGGTCACTATGAGACGTACCCAACTCAGAGGCACCTAACACCACCACAACTTTCTCTAAATTGAGTATTTGAGAAAGGCTTGTACATCAAGGTCAGCCAATGGAAAAGTACTGAGAACAGAAGTAGAGAACAGAGACCACTTAAAAAGAGCAACAAGCTTGGAAAACATGTATCAGAATTGACTTTCTCCATTCGCTGAAGGAAACACCATACTAGGTTGGTCTCCATACCATACCTACAGGGGGAAGTGCAAGTGATTTTGAATGGGAGGACCAGGGATCCAGTCCTCTAACCAACTGTGTAACCTGAAGTGTATCACTTGACCCAACCCAGTTTCCTTTCTGTTTGCTGAAGATAACTGTACTATCTTGCCCTATGACTGTTGGGAGGGTCAGATGAAATGGAATATGCAACGTATGTGCATACTACGAAGTGCTTTACAACTCTTCGGAATCAATATTAACCTCCTCCTCAGTCACCTCCAAAACACTGCACCTGTCACACATACCTAAAGACTGTTTCTGGGCCCCCAGATACTCAACTAAACCCTCATCCTTCTTCATGTCCTGTGTGCTCCAGACAGCCTCTGCCAAGGCCAGGCCAGTAAAGACCAGACACATGACCTGTATCTGAGTTTGTTGCCAAGCTCTCTAAAGATCTCTTCCCCATGAAAATTTTCTACCTAGCTCTGATCTCCCTGAGTTCATCTCGTAGACCTGCTCTGGAGTAACTCCAATTCGGAGGCCCTTACGAAAAAACTACATAACAGGATTCCAGGCAAGTCACCGTCAGCTCCGCAACTTCGGCTTCTCGTCTGGATGCCATGCCCGCAACCACCAGGCCGACCCCTCCACGTCTCCCTCCAAAGAGCCACTGCACAGCCTCCGTCTTGCCTTCGTCCACAGAACAAACCCCGGACGCCTACTCTGAGCCTGAGCCCGAGGTGAGCGCGGTGCGCTGTCCGAACAGTCGGATCCCCGGGTCCCTGCGCTCGGGGAGCCGCCTGGCGCCCACCCGCCCCGGCCCCGGCCCCGGCCCGCCCCTCACCGCAGCAGGTCCTGCAGCACGGTGGCCAGCCCCAGCGGGACGCTGCCCTTGCGCTGGAAGGCCTCCTGCAAGTCCCGCAGACGCAGGCGCACCACTCCCTGGCGGCGGCTGTGGCTCAGCACCAGCGGCGCCCAGAAGCCCATCTTGCTGTCCCAGTCGGTGCTGTTCACCTCGCGACTCCTCTTGAAGGCGGAGAACAGGAAGGACATGCGCTCCTCGTCCTCCTCCCACTCCGGGGGCAGGAGGCCCGCCGGCTCTCCCCCGGCCGGGGCCTCGGCCTCCCGCTCCGGGGACCACATCGGAACCCCAGCCCCCGCCAAGGAACCGAACACAAGCCTGGCCCTGGTCCCCTTCCGCCCTAGTTCCCTCCCAGCTTCCGTTCCTAGACTCCTTCCTCCTGTAGCATCACGTCACCGCCGCCCCCAGCGTGAAATAAGTCCTGCCGGTCCCCAGGGCGCAGGCGTCGCGCTGCTTTCCCTTGGCCACGGGGCGGGATGATGACGTTATCTTCAGAGAGACTCAGAGCGCCTGCGCCGACCTCTCCTTCCATGGTCTTTGTGCCGCGACAAGGGCCTCAAGCGTGCTCCGGAGCCATAGAGTTTGACGAGTCACTATAGAGTGGCGAGGGGCCGCGCCTCCAGAAGTGGTGGTGGTTTCTTGAAATGAAACTGGGGATTCCTGGCCACGAGCTCGGGAGGGCTTAAAACCTCACACATGGAGTTCTAGCGTTGGAGAACGGGTTCTCTCTCCTAGTCCAACTGTTCTTACGTTAGACCTTTAAACTTCCAAGATATCTGCCTTTCACGATCACGTCAGCTGATAACCAGAACTGCCGGCCACTCAAGCGCTGTGACAAGTGAATGCACTTATTTTTAGAAATATGTAAGCGTCTACCACTTTCGCACCCCATCTTCCACTCTAAAGTGCTGGTTACCGGCCCTTTAAGGTCCAGCACAATTCTTACTTTTCCCTGAAACCTTCTTTGACCGTCCTGACTCATTGTTGATCTCTTTCCTGGACTACACAATTTAGCATTTACTATTGGACCTATGGGAGAAGGACCTGGCAACCCACTCCCAATGCAATCCTGAAATAGCCATTGAAAACCCTATGAGGGTCGCTATGAGTCGGATACCGACTTGATGGCACCTAACAACAACAACAACATTGGACCTATGGGCTGGGATTTAGCTCAGTTGGTAGAGCACTGCGCTGCAGTCTCTGAGGTCCCGAGTTTGATTCCCAGCACCGCAAAAATGGGAGGAGGACCTGGCAATCCACTCCCAAGGCAATCCCGAAACAGTCAGCCATTGAAAACTCTATAAGGGTCGCTATGAGTCGGATACCCACTCGATGGCACCTAACAACAACAACAATTGGACCAATATGCCTGCAGCCTTAGCACTGTGACATCCAGTCCCGTCAGATCTCGGAAGCTAAGCAGGGTTGGTCCTGGTTAGTCCTTGGATGGGAGACTGCCTGGGAACACCAAGTGCTGTAGGCTTGGGAAAAGGGCCCGGCAACCCACTCTCCCCAACCACCAGAAACAAAAACAGAAAACAAAAACCAATCAGCCATTGAAAACCTTATGAATAGCAGAGAAGCACCCACAATAGTGTTTCTCCTGTTGTATGTAGGGTCGCTATGAGTCGGAAACCAACTGGATGGTACCTAACAACAACATTGGACCTATGGTCTGCAGCCACAGCACCCTGGCATCCAGTCCCCCATGATTTCTGAAGCTAAGCAATGTCTGCCCTGGTTAGTCCTTGGATAGAGACCACCTAGGAATACCAGGTGCTGCAGGTTAGGGAGAAGGACCTGGCAATCCATTCCCGAAACAATCTGCCACTGAAAACCCTGTGAATAGCAGAGAAGCACTGACAATAGTGCTGGGCATGGCACACTTGTCCCGGAATGTTTCATTCCGTTGTCTACAGAGTCGCTATGAGTTGGACTGACTTGATGGCACCTAACAACAACATTGGGCCTAAGAGTTCCCTGAGGGAAAAGCAGGTACAATGACTCAAATATCTTGTTATCTCAGAAGTACTGAAGAAAATACTCCATAAACTACAAGGTGCATAATTTAAATCTTCCCCTTCAGTGATTTTGTAATCTTGTTAGAATGAGAGCTCATGTATAGGATAAGATCATTACCAAAAATCTTAACAGTGAATCCTGAGGTACCAAGTTGGTTTTCTTTTTAACAGAAGCATTTGAAAAGTGAAAGGTAGGCCTGTTGTGGTGGTGCACAGTTCTCATCCTAACACTTGGGTGAGGCAGGAAGAATTGCAAGTTGGAGGCCAGCCTGGGGGTACACAGAGGCATTGTCTTTGTGTGTGTGTGTGTGTGTGTGTGTGTGTGTGGCACTGGGGATTGAGCCAAGGCACTCAGGCTTGCATACTTTGCAAGTGCTGGACCGCTGAGCTGCACCCTCAGTGTCGGGGTTCGGCTCAGGCCCAGCAGAGGTCAGAGCCTTGCCCTTACACCAAGTGGGTATCGGGGACCCACTGGACCAGGCTGGTGTAGTGGCCAGACGCTCCAAAGAAGGACCTCAGGAGACCTTCTGTGGGAAACAGGAAAGGGCAGGTTTATTGGGTTACTCCCCAAGTGGGGTGCAACCAGCAAGCAGCCCCTGACAAGTGCCAAAGTGCTAGCTCTAAGCCTGTAGCACAGAATGCTGTAGGCTGAATGGTGAAACAGCTCAGCCTTAAAGGCACAGCTACAAGCAGCTGGTGTTCCACTGGGCTGGAGGTCAGTTGGTCTTGACTCTCACAGCTCGCCTTCTCTGCCTCTCTCCTTCCCAAGGATGGGAGGAATTGAGAGGCTCTTCATGGCTTGCTTGTAGTCTTCTGTGCTTCGGGGGCCCCTGGTTTTGACGCATAGGCTTGCTTGGAGATCTTTCGCTGGAATGGGGAGGGCTGTATCAAGGTGATAGGGTCCAGGTAGCAGTTGAGGGACGGTGAGAGATGAAGGGGTGAAAGGGGTCCGGGAGCCCTGCTTATATAGGGTCCCGGAGGGGGGCGTGTACTGGGGTTAGCCAATCAGGGCACATTCCTGACAGGTACAGCAGATGAACTGTCATACCTGCCAGGTAGGGGCAGTTATATAACTGAGATACTTTTTTGGAGACAAGGTCTCATTAAATTATACAGACTGCCTTGTCTCCAACTTGTGATCCTCCTGCCTTCACCTCCTGAGCCACTGGGATTACAGGCACCCCAGCTGAGGCCATTGTCTTAAAAAAAAAAAAAAAAAGGAAAAGGAATTTCCTGTTACTTCCTATTTAAGTAAAAATAACTACATGCCTCTGCCACTTGCTGACTGTGTAACTTCCATGTCCACCTACCCTTTCTGAGCCTGTTTGCTCTTGGGTAAAATATTTCCTAACAGAGTTGTTTGCAGAAAATATGATATAGTATGCAGTACATTCAATGTTGTCACTGATTTCAGGGTTTTATAGTAGTTTGAACTCAGTGTGAGGATAAATGTCAATACGCATTTTGAGGGAGGGGAGGGAATATGATTTGGTTATAAAAATGTTACATCAACGGGTATCTATGGATTATGATATATTTCTCTAAGCATGCTCTCAATTTCTCTTTTAATACTCTTCTCCAGGCACTTTCACAATCCATATTTCACTTAATAGTCACAGCAACCCTATGAAGTAAGTTTTTGTACTTTGGTTTCTAAGAAAAAGTGGAACCACACCTATTTTAAGCCGGAGGGAGAGCATTCCAGGAAAGATTAGTGGGTTAAATTACAGGATGTAAGCAAATAGGTTATACCCTAAGAAGCACATTTCTGCTCTGCTGTCTGTCATGCCAATACAATGGCTGTGTCCTGAAAGACACTGGGGTGTTTTCTCATCTTAGGCTCTGGATCTGGTTAAGTCAAAATAGCCCTGCAACTAAACGTCTTCAGGAGAGCAAAGTTATGTATCAGAGGCTGCTGCTTAGATCTGAAAATGCCACTGGTTCTTAACACCTCCAGACAGAAATGCTCTTGCTTGCACTTCTTGGAGTCTGAAAAAGTGACTATAAGTAGTGGAGAATGGAAAGAAAAGCTCTGTTCTTCCTCAGAGGGGCTACTGGGTATGCAGCAATCTATTTTTCACCTCAGGTCTGCCACCTACTATACTCTTCCCTCTACTCCGTGTGGCTCTTTTTCATTGTTTAGGTCACAGGTTAAAAGCCAGCTCCTCAGAAAGGCCTTGCCTGAACACTGTATCTGAAATAGCCTTGGAATTTTAGAATGGTTGGATCATTTGACAACACCTGTTGATTAATTATGATATCCACAGATGAATGACAACCAGGGATTACATGCCTTCTGAAATAATAGAATAGGAAGTATACAGAACTACTTATGAGATGTTTTATCAGAAAATTGAAACTGAATCTGATCAAGCCCCTAGATAGAAGTGCTAGTTTATATGGGTTAAAAAAAGAAGGCAGAGCCGGGTGCTGTGCACGCCTGTAATCCCAGTGGCTCAGGAGGCAGAGGCAGGAGGATCGCAAGTTTGAGACCAGAGGCAGTCTGCACAATTTAGCGAGACCCTGTCTCAAAAAAAGTAAAAAAAAATGGGCTGGGGGTGCAGCTCAGTGGTCCAGCACTTGCAAAGCATGCAAGTGCAAGGCCCTGAGTTCAACCCCTAGTACAGCAAAAAAAAAAAAAAAAAAAAAAAAAAAGTTAGAGACCCAGGTTAAATGAAAACTGAAATTGCAATCAGCAACCTCTAGACTACTGGGAAATACTACTCAATAATGACCTTGTTCCCTCAGTGAATAATGTCAACAAAAAAACTTGAATGGGCCCTATGTGGACTGGATTGGATTCTGTGTGCATAAAGAACCATAAAAACTCATCTATGAGACAATTATCTAATTTCAATATTAACTGGATATTTGACAACGTCAGTGTTTGTTTGATTTTGGTTTTTTGAGACAAGGTCCTGCTGTGTAGCTCAAGCTAGCCTGGAACTTGCTATGGAGACCAGGCTGGCCTTGAACTTGTGTTAATCCTCCTGCCTCAGCATCGCAAGTGCTAGAACGACAAGTATTCACCATTATGCCTAGCTTAGGGAATTATTTTGAGATCAGTGATAGGTGGTTTGTGTGTGTGTGTGTGTGTGTGTGTGTGTGTACTTTTTTTTTTTTTAGTGGTACTTGGAGTTGAACCCAGGGCCTTGTGTTTGCATGCTTTGCAAGTGCTGTGCCAATGAGCTGCACCCTCAGCCCATTTTTTTTACTTTTTTTGAGACAGGGTCTCACTAAGTTACGCAGACTGCCTCTGGTCTCGAACTTGCGATCCTCCTGTCTCCACCTCCTGAGTTGCTGGGATTACAGGTGTGCGCCACTGCACCTGGCTGGGTGGTTATATTTTATTAAGAGTCTTTATATTTTGAAGGCATATCTAAAGTATTTGTGAGTGAGACTGCATGACATTTGTGTCAAGGGGATGAATGGGATAAGGGCAGGGAAACACCAGTAAGTGTACATTTCAAACTCTTGTATCCAGCACAGAGCCTGGTGCTTAGATATCACTTACTATTTTTAAATGAATAAGTAGAGAAATGCCCTAGACCTGTGTTATGATTTGAATGTGACATGTCTCCCACAGGCTCATGTGCCGAGTGCTTGGTCTCCAGCTTACGGCACTATTGTGGGAGGTCTGGAAACTTTAGGAGGTGAGGCCAAGCAGAAGAAAGGAAATACCAGGGGACATGCCTCTAAAGGGTATAGTGATCCGGAGCTCTTCCTCACTCTCTGCTTCCTGTCCCTCATGAGGTGAACAGCCTCCTCCTCCACATGCTCCCACCACCATATTCTGCCTCACAATGGGCCTAGAATCAAGGGAGCCAGGGACTATGGGCATCATGAGCAATGAAAAAAAAAAAAGTCCTTCCTCCTTTCAGTAGTTTCTATCGTTTTTTGTTTGTTTTGTTTTGTTTTTTTCAGCAACAAGAAAAGTAACCTATACGACCTGTATTCTGGTTTCATTTCTGTCAACCTATAGTTGTGTAATATCAGGCAGGAAAGTTTCCTCTCAGATTCCTCCTCTGTGAATTAAAGGTTTCTAAGCTATGACCTTGTCTGCAGCCATACCACCCTGGCATCAGATCCTGTCTGATCTTGGAAGCTAAGCAGGTTGGCCTGGTTAGTCCTTGGATAGGAGACCGCCTAGGAATACCAGGTGCTGTAGGTTAGGGAGAAGGACTTGGCAACCCACTTCTGAAACAATCCACCATTGAAAATGCTACGAACAGCAGAGAAGCACTGACATAGTGCTGTGCATGGCACGGTGTCAAGTAGTGTTTCATTCTGTTGTATGTAGAATCTCTATGAGTTGGACCTGACTTGACAGCATCTAACAAGCTATGACCTTGAATGTTTCTCCAGCACACATTCTGATTCTCTCTTTCTAACATATCTATAGATGTGTAAGTGATTGCGGAAGCTCTTTAGTTCTGGGGAGACTGAACAACAAAATCTCATCTCAATGTTTCACCTAAATGTAACCATACTGTGGCAGTGATGCGCCAATGTTTTTTACTGATACTCCAATATGTTTTTGTCTAGACACCTAAACATCCCCTGCTCCAGCCATAATCTACAGACATTGCAGAGGTTTCAAACATTATGACGCCACTCTAGTGATGGTCCATGTCATCTCTCAGGCTTGTCTGGGATGCCTCATTGTTGTGTAGAAATATGCAAGTCTTGCTGTTTATCCAGGTATTTCTGGTACTTATTTCTAGGAGTCATAGCCTTTAGGACTTGGCTAAAAGATGAAAAAATAAATCAGTCGTAGTCTATGGGATTTGTAGGGGAAAAGCCAGGCTTTTTAATATTTTGTTCAGGTGCCACTATATTCTGGAAGTCTTTTCTAACCTTATTCTTTCCTCTTCCCTCTTGCTACAGGCTAGGTTGGATTTACCTCTTAATCTTTCCAGAATTGTGTATGCCTCTCTATCAGTTTATGTGCCACACTGTTTTCTAAATCTCTGCTTATATGCCTGACTATATGGGTAGCTTAGGGGAGAAGGACCTGGCAATCCACTCCCAAGGCAATCCCGAAACAGTCAGCCATTGAAAACCCTACGAGGGTCGCTATGAGTCAGATACCAACTTGACGGCACCTAACAACAACAATGTGGGTAGCTTAAGTGCCTTGCTGGCAGGGACTATGTTCTTAATTATATTTGTTTCTAGCATAGTACCTGGCACATCCTAACAGCTGTTGGTTGAATTAACAAATAAATGAATTTAAATAATCAAATCATGAATTAAAAAAATTTCAGCTGGGCACAGTGGCACGTGCCTATCATCTCAGTGATTCTAGAGGCTAAGGCAGGAGGATCGCAAGTTTGAGGGCAGAGGTAGCATGCAGAACTTAGTGAGATCCTCTCTCAAAATAAAAAAAGGCTAGGGGTGCAGCTCAGTGGTACAGCCCTTGCAAGGCCCTGGGTTCAACCCCCAAGTACCACAAAAAAATTTTATCAAGCCTATATTTTATATCTGCAGCTATAGCCCTGTGGCATCCGATCCCGTCAGATCTCGGAAGCTAAGCAGGATCGGGCCTGGTTAGTACTTGGATGGGAGACCGCCTGGGAACATCAGATAGTGTAGGCTTGGGAGAAGGACCTAGCAACCCCCTCCCAAAACTCAATCTGCCATTGAAAACCCTATGAACAGCAGAGAAGCACTGACAATAGTGTTTCCCCTGTTGTACAGAGGATCACTATGAGTCGGATACCGACTCGACGGCACCTAACAACAACAACAACAACATACTTTATATTGGGGCTAGGATTTAGCTCATTTGGTAGAGCACCACTTTGCAGTCTCTGAGGTCCTGAGTTTGATTCCCAGCACTGCAAAAATGGGAGAAGGACATGGCTATCCACTCCCGAGGCAATCCTGAAACAGTCAGCCATTGAAAACTCTATGAGGGTCGTTATGAGTTGGACCCAACTTAACAGCCACTAATAACAACAACAACAATACTTTATATCATTGTGGTTGTTTGTTGTTAGATGTTGAGTTGGATCCTACTGATAGAAACCCTGTGTAACAGACAACACACTACCTCACATTGTGCCATACCCAGCCCTATGTTGGTGCTTCTCTGCTATTCGTAGGGCTTTCAATGGCTGATTGTTTGAGGAGTGGGCTGCCAGGTCCTTCTCCCAAGCCTACAGTACCTGATGCTCTCAGGCAGTCTCCCATCCAAGTACTAACCAGGCAAGACCCTGCTTAGTTTCTAAGATCTGACAGGATCAGATGCCATGGTGATATGTCTGCAGGCATACTTTATATCATAAGAACATTTGTCCAGATTTTTGTTTAGATGCAACTTATTAACACTACAGTTATATCTTTATTTATTTGAATATGTTATCAGTTCTTAGTCATTTTGAGCTCTAATGCCTCTAATTTTAATTGTCTTTATGCTTGGACAGAGTGGTTAGAAAAATCATAGATGTGAAATCTCTTCTTCTTTTAGTATCCAAACCACAGGAACCTGTAGCTATTTACCCATTTGTGACCATGATCTAGAATGCCTCAGTGGGCATTTATGAAGCTGGATATCCAATTATATGCCATAGTGTTATGGTTTGAATATAAAATGGCCTCCAAGGCTCATGTTTGAATGTTAGGCTCCTGCCACAGTCCAGCTGCAGCCTAAGATCCAGGGTTTCCTGAAGGCGGGTTGAGGAGTTGGCGATGGGTAACAAACACAGTCGCTCGGAGGCTATGTGAATCTGTTCCGTTTATTGTTCAAACAGCTCAATGTTTTATATAATCTTTTTAGGCTTAGGTCATGCAAGCAGTAAGAATAGCACATGCAGTTATTCATGAAAAAAAGTTTCACAAGCACTTGTTAATCATAACAACCTATCGTTCAAAGCATAAACTTTATTATTGTTAGATAACAAATACCTGGAAGGTCCATCTCTTCTCAGGCTTTTTATAAGTGATAGGCTATAATAGGGTGTTTGAACTCTATCCTTATTTATCATTTTAACCCCTTGCTCATTACATGTTTCTGTGTAAGGCAGTGGAGGGTCAGGCAGACCAAAACATCAGCCTTTACTTTTTTCCTATAACTGGGAACCAAGATCTGCCTTTAGATAGATAAGCACCTCTCCATGTTGTATATTTACTCTTTTCCCCAGCTGGGAGCCATAAATTGTCAAGGAGACTTTTGTACTGAGGGAACAGGCCTGTGTCTTCTTTTAATTGCTCTATGCTTTCTTTGTAAACCTTAGCTATCATAAATTGGGCCAATTCAATCTGATTAGGGGCTAACAACTCAGCCTATTGCAGCTGAAGCATAAATCACTTAATGTTTGAGTTCTAGGGTGGAAGTTGCTGATCAGCTTTAACTAGAATATCGTCCACATAACCTTTACAATTGGAGGTCATTACTTCTAATTCATTTACAAATTCCCTCAGTCCTGTCATTCAGCATTTGTTTCATCAGAGTTTAATACAATATTAGTTATGAGTATTAGTCCTAAACATAAATCATAAAAATTAGAAACAGTAATCCTATTCCTAGAAAGCAAAAAGCACATTTTCCTTTTCTCCATCACCATCCATTTCTTGGAAGATGAGTTTCTTGAACCCCTCTTCCCCATATCCGGACCTCGTCAAACAATATGGTTAGAAATGGCTGTGGCAGGCTCCCAAGTGGTTGACACTATTTTGGAAGCTATGGAACTTTGGGAGGGGGTACCTAGCTGGCAGAAGTAGGTCATAGGGGGCGGGCCTCTGAGAGTTTTACCCAACCACCAGACTCTGGTTGGTCTCTCTCTGCTCCTTCTATTGCAACGTGAATGTTCTCCAGCGCAAGCCCTGGTGATGCTCTGTCATGCCTCCCCACCACTATGGACCAAAATCCTCTGAACCATGAGCCAAATAAATCCTTCCTCCTTTAAGTTGTTCTGTTGGGTATTTTTGTAACAGAGACACATAAGCTAACACACATGGATACTTCAGAGAATGTACCCTTTCTAAATGTCACTATCTTCCCTACCACTCCTCTCTTGTGAATTGCTATCTCCAGTCCAGCATGTAAGGCTCTTGGAAGTCATCACTTCATCCCAACAAATTACAAACTAAACAAACTAAAACTAAACATCTAATATCTGTCAGGGAGTTGAAGTCAAATTGTTACCAATCAACTCCCTGGGTTCCTTTTGCTCTACTCAGAAATCACATAGGCAGAGCTAGGGGTGCAGCTCAGCGGTAGAGCACTTGCAAAAGCATGTGTGAGGCCTTGGGATCGAACCACTAGTACCACAAAAAAAATAAATAAATAAATAAACAAAAATAGAAAAGGCTCACATAGGCAAGGAATAGCTCTCCTTGTGTTGGCCAGTCTAGGCCTTTGTGTGCCAAGGGTTTATGGGCTGGGCTGACAGACTCAAGAGATTTATGGCTGCAAATCCTGAGAACTAGAGGCTTATGACTCCAGGCTGTAGGTGCTCAGAGTGGAGGCTTATTGCTCTGGGCTTTGATTGCCTGTGGCCTAGCACTCAGCAGCTAGTATAATCCTTGGCTCTTAGCAGCAGTTAGTGGGATCAGCAGTTAGTGCCAGCTAGTATTATACCTCCCAAGTCTTGGGTGTCAAGATGCATAGCTCTTAACAGGGGCTAAGGTAACAGCTTTCAAGCCTTGGGTGTTGGGAGCCTTGGCCCTACCTAGTGTTACAGCGATCAGGTCTTGGGTTTTGAGCCCCTCAGCCCTTAGAGCTTGGCAGCTCCCTAGAAGTCTTCCAGCATCCAGGGCCCTCAGCCCCTTTTCTTTGGCTCTTCACAGTCTTCTGTATACTTCCACTGTCCTTGTTCATCTCTGTCACCTCTAATTTCTGCCATCTCTGCCTCTGGCCATTCTCTGGAACTCTTCAGCTTACTACTACTGTCATTGCCACTGCTGTTGCTACTGTTGCTGCCACTCCAATGTATCCTCTTTGTGTTGCCAGCTCAACCCACTCTACTGATAAAAATCAAAAGTATGCAAAGAAAAGACCATTTAGGAGAAACCTTTTATTGGGCCTAATGTAACATCAGGAGGCATTACAGCAAGTTGTCTCCTGGCTGACTTGAAAAATGAGCCAAATAGCCTTATATAGCCAGAAAGGGAATGTGGTAAAGATGTTTTCACCAATCACAACAGTCTTTCATGTAGATGTTGTTGTTGTTGTTAGGTGCCGTTGAGTCAGTATCCGACTCATAGCGACCCTCATAGGGTTTTCAATGGCTGACTGTTTCGGGATTGCCTTGGGAGTGGATTGCCAGGTCCTTCTCCCATTTTTCCGGTGCTGGGAATTGAACCCTGGTCCTCAGAGACTGCAGCACAGCACTCTACCAATTGATCTAAATCCCAGCCCTTCATGTAAATGGAGGACCACTAATTACAGCACAGTCCTTCATGCAAATGAAGAATTTTGTGTGCACCCATCACAGGCCTTCTGCTGGGCCACCAGCAGAAGTCTTTCCCCATGGCCTGGATAAAAATGGCTGCTAAAGTTCAGTAAGGCTTGCAGTAGCAAAAAGTCCAGCACAAGCTAGTTGAAATAGTCATGGCTGGAACAGTGCCTTCTGGAGCCAGGGTTGTGCTTTGGCAGCAAGCAGTTGTGATTGCAGTATAGCTTCCTCAGGGCATCCTTGGAGTATTCAAAGCAGTTCCGCTGCCATGAGGGCAGTCCAGCTGACTGCTTGACAGTCCTCCATTCACGGCAGTGGGGCACTAGAGAAGGGTCTAACAGTTGTCAATTAAGGAATCAAATCACCCTGGCCCCCAACATCTTATGTAAAGAAAAAATAAACATTTACAGGTTGTTTACAATAAAGGCCTATCATTAACATTAACAGTGCTTTAACAGTATTTGTCAGTGCTCCAACAATGCTTACTCTGGTCCCAGACCCCCCAAGAACAGGTAGGTCCATCTCATCTATCTCAAGAGGGCAAACCACTACCCCTAAAACTGGAGAGACAGACATACGCAGAGAATCTCAAGAGAGTAATTTCCCCCAAACACAGACTTTAGTGATAACCAGTACAGGTTAGGAGAACTACAGTTGATGAATTGCTACAGGCTCAGTGTGGACAAATTTGACAGCTAAAAATGCCAGAGGAGGCCACTTTTAAGAGAACCCCTCCCCAACCCCAAAATGTCAGTTTTATCTTCTGGAGCTCTACTAGACTCTCATAGAGAGGATAAGAAAAAAATACACTGTCAAGCAAATGTGAAGATAAGACATGGGCTGGTAGAAACTATTTGTAAAGGACACATCTGATGAAAGTATCCAAAATATACAAAGAGCTCTTAAAACTCAACAATAAGAAAATAAACAACTCAAACATGAGCAAAAGAGCTAAACAGACACCTTGCCAAAAAAGATATATGTATGGCAAATAAGTACACAAAAAATGCCCAACACCATATGTCATATGAAAATTGATATTAAAACAATGACAAATTAAAACAATTATGAGAAAATGGATGTGGTGGCTAAACCTATAATCCCAGCAACTCAGTAGGCAGAGGCAGGAGGACTGCAAGTTTGAGGCCTGAGGCAGCCTGTGTAACTTAGTGAGGCCCTGGTTCCAAAGTGAAAAATGGGTTAAGGGTATAGCCCAGTGGATAGAGCACTTGCAAAGAATGTGCAAGGCTTTGGGCTCAACCCCTAAGTACTGCAAAAAAAATACAATACAATACAATACAATACAATATAATAATGATGTTGTTGTTGTTGTTAGGTGCCGTAGAGTCGGTATCCAACTCATAGCGACTCATAGCAACTCATAGGGTTTTCAATAGCTGACTGTTTTGGGATTGCCTTGGGAGTGGATTGCCAGGCCCTTCTCCCATTTTTGCGGTGCTGGGAATTGAACTTGGGTCCTCAGAGACTGCAGCGCAGCGCTCTACCAACTGAGCTAAATCCCAGCCCATAATAATGATAAGATACCCCAATACATCTATTAAGATAGTGAATATACTGACCACACCAAATGCAGGCAAGGACATGGAGCAACAGGAAATTTTCTTCATTACTGATGGATGTGTGTTTTAGTCAGCTGTTACTATAACAAATACCTGAGGTAATCAACATATAAAGGAGGAAAGATTTATTTATTTATTTATTTGGAAGTTCCATTCCAGGATCAGTTGACCCTGCTGCTTTGGACCTGTGGTGCCACATCATGGCCAGAATATATGGCAGAGCAAATCAACGTAAGCCCAGGAAGCTAGAAGAGTGTGAAAGCCAGATGTGATGGCACGTGCCTATGGTCCCAATACTTTGAAGGTGGTTGTGGGAGGACTACTTGATCCCAGGAGTTCAAGGCCAGCATGGGCAATATAGTGAGACTCTGTCTGAAAAAGGCGGGTGGGGAGTGAGACAGTGATTTCCCACCAGGCTCCCATCTATTAAGGGTGCCACTGCGTCCTAATAACACTATGCCAAGCCTTTGAGGGACATTCAAGATCCAAACTATAGCAGAATGCAAACTGATGCAACTACTTTGGAAGACAGTTTGGTGGCTTTTCCACATTGTTATTTTGTCAGTGTGCCTAAATGAGCTGAAAACCTATGTTGTTATTAGGTGCCATCGAGTTGGATCTGACCCATAGAGTGGCACAAATATGGGTATCTTCCAGCCAGTTGTACAACAGAACAAAACACTACCCAACTATGCCAGGCACACGATCATTTTTATGTTTAAGCCTATTGTTGCAGGTGCTGTATCAACCATGTAGTTGAGGGTGTTCCTTTTTTTTTTTTTATTGACGTGCCGCTCTGCCAAATATGATGTTGTTCTCCACAGATTTGTTCCTCCTGACTACATGTTCAAGATACATAAGACTCAGTCTAGCCATCCTTGCTTCTAAGGAGGACTCTGCTTGCACCACTTCTAGGACAGATCTGTTGATTCTTTTGGCAGTCCGTGGTATAGTCAGTTTTTGTCTCCAGCACCATGATTCAAAGCATCAGTTCTCCTCCTGTCTCCCTTATTCAACGTCTTGCTTTCACAGCCATATGATGTGACTGAAAATATCATGGCATGAGTCACGCACAACTTTATCTTCAACGTGGCATCTTTACTTACAACACTAAAAGAGGTCTTTTGCAAAAGCTTTTCCCAATGCAATGTGTCTTTTGACAATGTGTCCCAACGCAATGCTGCTTTCATGGGTACTATAGATAAAGCAAAATCTTGGACAATCTCGATCTTTTCTCTATATATCATGAAATTGCTTAAGGACTCAGTTATAACTATTTTTGATTTGCCTATGTTGGGATGCAATCCATACTGAAGGCTGTGTTCTTTGATCTTCATCAGTAAATGTTTCAAATCCTTTTCACTTTCAGCAGAGAGAGTTATGTCATCTGTATAAGCACAAGTTGTTAGTGAGTCTTCCTCCAATCCTGATGCCACATTCTTCTTTATAAATCCCAGCCTCTCAGATTATTTGCTCAGCATAGAGACGGAAGAGAACGTTAAAAGGATACTTCCCTGACACACATCTTTCTTGACTTTAAGCCAGGTAGTGTTTCCTTGTTTAGTTTGAACAACTGCCTTCTGGCCCATGTACAGATTCCACATGAGTGCAATCAGCTGCTCTGGTATTTCCCTTCTTTGCAGTGTGATCCATAATTTATTGTGATCCACAGTCAAACACCTTTGCATAGTAAATAAAACATAGTATTCTGTTTTCTTTTTCTGGGATTCTCTTCTTTCAGCTAATATCCATCTGATATCAGCAATCATGTCCCTGGTTCCATACCCTCTTCTGAATCCCGCTTCATTTTCCGGCAGTTCCTTGTCTGTGTACTGTTACAGTCACTTTTAAATCATCTTTAGCAAAATTTTGCTTGCATGTGATACTAATGATACTGTTTGATTATTTCCACATTTGGTTGGATCCCCTTTCTGTGGAATAGGCACAAATATGGGTATCTTCCAGCCAGTTGGCCAGGTAGCTGTTTTCCAAATCTCTTGGCATAAACAAGTGAGCACCTCCAGTGCTCCATCTGTTTGTTGAAACATCTCTGTTGGAATTCCATCAATTCCTGGATCTGTGTGTTTTGCCAATTCCTTCAAGTCAGCTTCCATTTTGTCCTTCGGTACCATTGGTTCCTAATCATATGCAACTTCTTAAAATACTCGGTCAGCCATTAATTCTTTTTGGTATAATGGCTTTGTGTATTCATTTTATCTTCTTTTGATGTTTCCTGCATCATTTAATGTTTTCCCTGTAGAATCCTTCACTGTTGCTACTTGAGGCTTGAATTTTTTTTCTTCAATTCTTTAAGCTTGAGAAAAACAGAGCATGCTCTTCCCTTTTGGTGTTCCACCTCCAGCTCTTTGCATATGTCATTATAATATTTGATTTTGTCTTCTCAAGCTATCCTTTGAAATCTTGTATTTAGTTCTTTGGGGCTGGGATTTAGCTCAGTTGGTAGAGTGCTGTGCTGCAGTCTCTGAGGTCCCGAGTTCAATTTCCAGCACTGCAAAAGTGGGAGAAGGACCTGGCAATCCACTCCCAAGGCAATCCTGAAACAGTCAGCCATTGAAAACCCTATGAGGGTCGCTATGAGTCAGATACAGACTCGATGGCCCCTAACCTAACCTAACCTAACCTAATTTAGTTCTTTAACTTCATCATATCTTCCTTTTACTTTAGCTGCTCAATGTTCAAGGGCCAGTTTCAGAGTCTCTTTTGACATATAATTTGGTCTTTTCTCTCTTTTCCTATCTTTTAAATAACCTTTTGCTTTCCTCATGAATGATGTCTTTGATGTCAGGCCACAACTCATCTGGACTTCTATCATTATTGTCTAATACGTCACACTTGTTCTTGAGGTTGTCTCTGGCCTCAGATGGGATATACTCAAGGTCATACCTTGGCTCTTCTACATTTGTTCTAATTTTCTTCAGTTTCAGTTTGAATCTGCATATGATGGTCTGATCTACAGTTAGCACCTGGTCTTGTTCTGACACTTGATACTGAGCCTTTCCATCATCTCTTTCCACAAATATAGTCAATTTGGTTCCTGTATGTTCCATTTAGAGACTTCCATGTGTACCATTACCGTTTATGTTGGTGAAAAAAATTTTTTGCAATGAAATGGTCATTAGGCTGAGAAAATTCTATCATGCAATCTCCAGCATTGTTTCTGTCACTAAGGCTATATTTTCTGACTACTGTACCTTCTTCTTTGCTTCCAACTTTTGCATTCCATTCACCAATAATTATCAGTACATCCTGATTGCATTTTGGATCTATTTCAGATTGCAGGAGCTGGTAAAAATCTTTCCTATCTTCATTTGTAGCTTTAGTGGTGGGTGCATAAAAATGATTAACATTCATATTAACTGACCTTCCTGGTAGGCATATGGATATTATTCTATCACTGACAGCATTGTACTTCAGGACAGATTTTGAGATGTCTTTTTCGATGCTGAATGCAATCCCATTTCTCTTTAATTTGTCATTCCCAGCATAGTAGACCATATGACTATCTGATTCACTGCAGGCTGAGCACTTGCTGAGCATGCACGAAACCTGGATCCAATCCCTTAATTACTAAAAAATAAAAAAGGAATATTTTAGAAAAGTTTCCTTCCTCTTCAATATTTTGAAGGAGTTTGAGAAAGTTTTGTGTGAATTTTTCTATAAATATTTATTAGGGTTCACCAGTGAAACTATCTGGCAAGGAAAAGTTTTTGTTATTGGTTTGAAAAATGTTTTGTGTGATTTTAATCTTTAATTGAAATTATATTTTGTATGGTTTTAATCCTCTTACATTTATAAAAAAAATTTTGGCCTAGCATATAGTTTATCCTGGGGAATGTTCTAGTGCATTTGAGAAAATATTGTATTGTTCTATTTGTGGTGAGCAGTTTCATATATCTTTTTTTTTTTTTTTTTTTTGTGGTACTGGGGGTTAAACCCAGGGTCTCAGGCTTGCATGCTTTGCAAGTGCTGGACCATTGAGCTGCACCCCCAACCCATTTTGTACTTTTTTGAGACAGGGTCTCGCTAAGTTACCCAGACCGCCTCTAGTCTCGAACTTGCGATCCTCCTGCCTCTGCCTCCCGAGCTGCTGGGATTACAGGCGTGCGCCACCACGCCGGGCTTGTTTCATGTATCTTTTATGTTCCATTAGTTGACAGTGTTGTTCAAATACTGTATCTGTGGTGAGATGGTCCCAGGTTGCAGAGCACAGCTGAGCAGGGAGACGGAGTGAGGAGATCACACCTCCAGCAGCAGCTTCCTGTGGAGGAGGGGAAGCAGAGCCCTCATCCAAAGAGGTCAGCTGGACAACCCTGGACATCAGACTGGCAGTCCTACAGAACAAGCCCACTGTCTTTGAAGGCCTTGAATTCTTCTGGGAATTTGGTGACTCAGTGGCTCTTTCTGACTAGGGGATTCGACATTGGAAAAGTGACTCTTTCCTACACTTCATGACTCAGGGGACAGTGAGCCAGCACCATCTTGAGAGGAAACCTATTGTATGACCCTGAGCTATCCCAGGGGGCCATGAAAACAAAGAATTATCACCAGTGGAGAGCCTGGGTGTGACCGACCACAACCCAGTGTGCACCATAGCTGCAACCGGCAGTCACAAGGAGGAGGCAGAGATGGGACGCTGACTGGCTGAGAGGTTCAGGCAGCAAGATGGATGTTGTCGCCATGTTAGGTGCCATCGACTCGGTCTGACTCACAGGCAGCAAGAGGGTTGGGAAAATTGCTTAGAAGCAAGCCTCACCCCTTGGGGAGAGAAGACGACTCCATCTCCTAAAGGGAACTATGGAGACTGTCAACTCTGATCCATGGTCAGATAAAAAGATTCGATGTTCAACTGACCACCACCTCCACCTAACAGACTACAGTATTAGAGGTCACAGAAAGAACCCCCTCCAGTGTTGTTTCCCTCCCTCCCTCCCTCTCTTCCTTCCTTCCTTCCTTTCTTCTGTGCTGGGGATTTACCACAGGGCTTTGCTTGGGGTGAGTGATACACTACTGTGTAGTTCAACTAGTCTTTTTCTTATTTTTGATTGGAGATGGGATCTCACTGAATTGTGCAGGCTGAGTCTGGCCTGGGGTTCAAGATCCTCCTGCATCAGCTCCCAGAGATGCTGGGGTTGCAGAAGAGCAACTCAGTGTCCAGCCCTTTTTTTTTTTTTTTTTCCTTTTTGCTTTTCTGTTCCCTCTTTTCATTATTAATTTTCATTTCTTCATTTCTCTTTTTCTAATGTAATTTTTATCTTTTTTCTTCTTAGTTTTTAAAATCTCTTTTTTGCCTGTGTATCTTTTTCTATTTATTATACTTTAAATCTTTTAGGCTTACTACTTCTTATTGCTGGGAGAAGGACATGGCAATCCACTCCCAAGGCAATCCTGAAACAATCAGCCATTGAAAATCCTATGAGGGTTGCTATGAGTCGGACATGACTTACAGCACCTAACAACAACAACAACTTCTTATTGCTGTGCTTATGTTTGCCTAATTCTGTTTATATATCTTTTTCCTTATTGTGTAATCACTTTTTTTTATCTTTTGCTCCTTTCCCTCCCTCTTCCTAATATTTATTTGCTTTCTAGATCTTCTTTTTCCTTTATTTTATTTAAACCTTGTGGCATCCTTCTGTCTCCCCTTTCTCTATCCCCCATTCTTACTTTAGGCAAATACTATTTATACCTTCACCCTAAATATGTTGTAACATAGGCATAGGAAAGGACTTTCTGAGTATCCTAATATCTCCTCATATTTCCTAATATCTCAGGAAACAATAGCAAGAAATGACAAGTGGGATTGCCTGAAATTAAAAAGCTTTTGCACAGCAAAGGACACAATCATCAGAGCAAAGAGACAGCCTACAGAATGGGAGAAATGCTTTTCCAGCTGTACATGAAATAGTGGATTAATATCTATAATATATGTTGTTGTTGTTGTTAGGTGCTGTCAAGTCGGTATCTGACTCATAGCGACCCTCATAGGGTTTTCAATGGCTGAGTGCTTCGGGATTGCCTTGGGAGTCGATTGCCAGGCCCTTCTCCCATTTTTGCGGTGCTGGGAATTGAACTCAGGTCCTCAGAGACTGTAGCGCAGCACTCTAACCACTGAGCTAAATCCCAGCCCCATCTATAATATATAAGGAGCTCAAAAAATTAAACACCAAGAAAGCAAAGTATCTAATTTAAAAAATGTGCAAAAGAACTGAACAGGGACTTCTCAAAAGAAGAAATACAAATGGCCAACAAAACATATGTAAAAATATTCAATGTCCCTAGCCATCGGGGAAATACAAATCAAAACTATCCCATCTCACCCCAGTCAGAACGACTTCTTGTTATTAAGTGCTATTTGAGTGGGGTCCAACTCATAGTGACCCTCATAGGGTTTTCAATGGCTGATTGTGTTGGGGTTGCTTTTTGGGGAGTGGACTGCCACATCCTTCTTCCATTTTTAAGGTGTTGGGGATCAAATCTGGGTCTCCAGAAAGTATGGAGCAGAGCTCTACCAACTGAGCTAAACTCCAGTCCAGCTGGCATCAACAAAACAAATAACAACAAATGCTAGTAAGGATGCAGAGAGAAAGGAACCCTACTACACTGCTGGTGGGAGCACAGGTTAGTGCAGCCACTGTGGAAGTCAGTTTGAAGATTCCTCAAAAAGTAAAAATGGAACTACCATATGACCAGGCTATACCACTCCTGGGTATATATGCAAAGGAATACAAGTCAATGTGCCACAGAGATACCTGCTCACCCATGTTTATTGTGTTGTTATTCACAATAGCCAAGACACAGAATTAACATAGGTGTCCATAAACAGATGACAGGGTAAGGAAATCGTGGTATAAATACACAATGGAGTTTTATCCAGCCATAAAGCAGGACAAAATCATGGCATCTGCTGGAAAATGGATGGAATGAGAGATCATCTTTTTTTTTTTTTTTTTTTTTTTTTTTTTGGTACTGGGGGTTGAACACAGACAGGGCCTTACGCTTTCAAGCTTTGCAAGTGCTGTACCACTGAGCTACACCCCCAGCCTATTTTTTTTTCTTTTGGAAACAGGGTCTCACTAAATTATGCAGACTGCCTCTGGTCTTGAACTTGTGATCCTCCTGCCTCTGCCACCCAAAGCACTGGGATCACAGGCATGTGCCACCGCACCCGGCTGAGAGATCATCATTTTAAGCAAAATAAGCAAGACCCTGAAAGATAAATATCACATGTTTTCTCTCATATGTGGATATTAGACCTCAATGTATATTCAGTATTAAAACATCCAAGTCATGAAAGTAAAAGAGGATGATGTAGAGAAAGGTAATGAACTAAAGAAAAGGGGGAAGGAACAAGAAGAATGGGTAATGGGAGAAAGGAGAGGAAATATCACATATTTTGCCCTTAGGGCAAAATCAGGATGTATATATAGATAGATGGGTATACAGGCAAACAAGTTATGGAAGTAGAAGGGGGATCATTGTTGGGGAGGAAGTGTCATGAGAGGGTAATGAGGGAGGTGAACATAAGCAATGTACAATGAAATGCATTATGGAAATGTCATATTGAGATTCATAAAGTTGTACACTAAAAATTACTAATAAAATAAGATTGCTGGAATAAAAGAAAAGGGCAAGTATTGAAAAGGATGTAGAGAAACTGGAACCCTTAATTATTACTGGTGGAAATGTAAAAGGATTCAGCTGCTTGTGGGACACATTTGATGGGTCCTCAAAAAGCTAAACATAATTATCATATAGCTCAGAAATTCCACTTTTAAGTACACTCAAGAGAATTGAAACGGTCTACTTACATAAAAACCTTTGGGTGTTTTTGTTTGGTTTGGTTGTTTTGCAGTGCTCGTGGGGTTGAACCCAGGGCCTCGTGCATTCTAGGCAAGCACTCAGCCACTGAGCTACAACCCTAGCCCATAAGAACTTTTAAATGGCTCTTCATAGCAGCACCGTTAAATAGCTAGAAGGCTGAAATGACTCAAATGTCAACCACCAGTTAGATGGATGAACAAGATGTGGGATATAAATATAATGGGATATTATTCAGCATACAAAGGAATGAAATATTGATTTTGTTGTTCTTGTTAGGTGCCATCAAGTCGTGTCCATCTCATAGCAATCCTCATAAGGTGTTCCATGGTTGATTGTTTTGTGATTGTTTTGGGAATGGGCTGCCATGTCCTTCTCCCATTTTTGCGGTGCTGGGGATTGAACCCAGGGCCTCAGAGACTGCTGAGCAGCACTTTACCTACTGAGCTTAACCCCAGCCCCACAATATTGATACACACTATAATAGCGATGAACCTCGAGAAGATTATACTAGGTGAAGAAAGCTAGACACAGATGGCTATATATTATATTGTTCCATTTTATAAATTAGGCAAATCCATAGAGACAAAGTAGATCACTGGATACTAGGGATCTAGCAAAGGGGGAAATAAAGAGTAACAACTGTTTAATGGCTATCGAGGGTCCTTTGGGGTTGATGAAAACATCTTGGAACTAAATACAAATGATGGTTGTACATTATGATTATATTAAATGCCACTCAACTGTACACTTTATTTCTTCTTTAATTTTTGGGTTTGTTTGTTTGTTTGCCTGTTTGTTTTGTGGTACTGGGGATTGATCCCAGGGCCTTGAACTAGGTGTGTGTTCTGCCACTGAGCTATATCCCCAGCCCTTTTAAAACTTTTTGTTTTGAGACAGGCTCTCACTGAGTTGCACAGGCTGCCTTTGGCCTCAAACCTTTGATTCTCCTGCCTCACCCACCTGAGTTGCTGGAATTACGGGTGTGTGCTACTGTGTCTGGGTTTTTTGTTGTTGTTTATTTGTTTGTTTGTCAGAGCCCAACTTGGGTAGGGGAGAGCCGAGGATGAAGGAGACGAAGAGGCCAAGACTGATGGTCTTCAGCAAAACTTCATTCTCTAAAACTCATGCTTATATAGCAACTCAAGGAGATACTAAAAATAGCTCACAAAGGTAACTGCAGTCAAAAAGTTAACAATCAACTTAGTTAGCATTGCAAAAACAGAGTAATCCTAAAGAGACAATGAGGGAACCAAGGCCTCTTGATTTGCTGATTTCTTACCCCACAGGTAGCAGAGCTTCCTGTTATGGTCAGTCTGT
>VMDO01006284.1:54259-102186 GCA_007922755.1 Pedetes capensis | reverse complement strand
TTTTAGGCTTAGGTCATGCAAGCAGTAAGAATAGCACATGTAGTTATTCATGAAAAAAAGTTTCACAAGCAGTTGTTAATCATAACAACCTATAGTTCAAAGCATAAACTTTATTATTGTTAGATAACAAACACCTGGAAGGTCCATCTCTTCTCAGGCTTTTTATAAATGATAAGCTATAATAGGGTGTTTGAACTCTATCCTTATTTATCACTTTAGCCCCTTGCTCATTACATGTTTCTATGCTAAGGCAGTGGAGGGTCAGGCAGACCAAAACATCAGCCTTACCTTTTTCCTATAGCTGGGAACCAAGGTCTGCCTTTAGATAGGTAAGCACCTCTCCATATTGTGCATTCACTATTTTCCCCAGCCGGGAGCCATAAATTGTCAAGGAGACTTTTGTACTGAGGGAACAGGCCTGTGTCTTATTTTAATTGCTTTATACTTTCTTTGTTAACCTTAGCTATCATAAATTGGGCCACTTCAATCCAATTAGGGGCTAACAACTCAGCCTGCTGCAGCTGAAGCATAAGTCACTTAATGTTTGGGTTCCAGGGTAGAAGTTGCTGGTCAGCTCTAACTAGAATATTGTCCACATAACCCTTACAATTGGAGGTAATTACTTCTAATTCATTTACAAATTCCCTCAGTCATGTCATTCTTTCACCATTTGTTTCATTAGAGTTTAATACAATATTAGTTATGAGTATTAGTCCTAAACATAAAGTAATCATAATAATTAGAAGCAGTAATCCTATTCCTAGAAAGCAAAAAGCACATTTTTCTTTTCTCCATCCCCATCCATTTCTTGGAAGATGAGTTCCTTGAACCCCTCTTCCCCATATCCGGACCTTGTCAGACAATATGGTTAGAAATGGCTGTGGCAGTAAACTAGTACAACCATCATGGAAAATGGTGCAGAGGTTTCTTAAAAAATTAAAAGTACTTGCCGGGCACGGTGGCGCAGGCCTGTAATCCCAGCAGCTTGGGAGATGGAAGCAGAAGGATCGCACATTCAAGACCAGAGGCAGTCTGAATAATTTAGTGAGACCCTGTCTCAAAAAGTAAAAAACTGGGATGAGGGTGCAGCTCAGTGGTCCAGCACTTGCAGAGCATGCAAACGCGAGACCCTGGGTTCAACCCCTAGTACCGAAAAAAAATAAATAAATAAAAGTAAAGCTACCATAACTTTTGGGTAAATATCCAAAGGAATTGAAATCAGAAGAGTTAGCTGCAATGTATAATTACCTCTAAACTCATTAAGTTGTTTATAGTAACTATATGCAACTATTTTGTATGTTTGTCACACCTCAGTGAAGTAATTTTACATTTTTAATTCAAATTTAATACAGTATATTAAAGGAGAATACATCTTGGTTAAGTGGCATTTATTCTGCAAATCTAAGATTAGTCTAACATTTTAAAATCCATACATGTAATATGCCATGTTAGCAAACTAAAACAAAATAATAAATCTTTTTTATTGGAAATTTTTAATGTACAACTTAGTGTATTTCATTTTGACATCTATTTCATTGTGACATTTCCATGTATGCGTTTCATTGTATATTGCTCACATAACTTCCCCCTTACCCTCCTACCCCACCACAACGGCCTCCTTTCTTCTTTCATGTCTTTTTGTAGGAATATTTATCTATACCTGTGCATCCCAATTATGACTTAAGTTCAAACTTTTTTCTATAGTGATCTATCTTTTTACATTGTCAGCAGTATTATGTGAATAATCTAGTCTGTTTGCATTATTGCCATCCTTCAGTATTGTTGGTATTATATTTATTTCCTGAACTATTAACAAAAATTCTAAAAACATTCATAATTTTAGAAATCACATTTGACAAAATCTATTATTCATTCCTTATGAAAACTCTCAGCAAGCTGGGAATTGAAGGAAACTTTTCTACCTGATCAAGAACATTTGTGGAAACCTTACAGCTAACCTCATGCTTAATCGTGAAAAAATGATTGCTTCTCTCTAAGATCAGGAATAAGACAAAGATGTCCCATCCCATAACTTCTGTGGAGTCTTATGTTGATGGTTTTATCCAGTACAAACAAGTGAAAAAAAATAATGTATCCAGATTGAGAAGGAAGAAAGAAAACCATGCTCATTTTCAGACAACATGATTATGTATTTAGAAAATCAATGGAATCTCCAAAAAAATGTAATAAATTTATAAATTAGTCTAGCAAGTTTACAGAATATATGGTCAATATAATAATATGATCATAAATATCTATGTATTCACCTCTAGCCCAAGAACAGGACTATTCCAAGTAACTTACAGCTAATATATATGCCTCTCCCTTGTTCCATCCGCATGTTTTAACAACATCTCAATGTTTTACATTTATTTTGTATTTCAAGACTATGTGAGAAAAAGAAGAAAGATTAGAATACACAACTATCCAGTAAGAAGATGAGAATGAGGATGAAGTTTTAGAGTTGCATTATGTATATCTATAATTCTAATAGTTTAAAGAGAAGTGAATTTATAATTGAATTATTTAATATTTTGAAGTATAAACTTAGAAAAAACATGAAGTAAATATGCTGAAATGTTTGTATTAGTTAAACTCAAGTAGTAGCAACATAAGTGGATTTTCTTTTGTCTCTACTTTGTATGTTGTCATTTATACACGTCTATGCTATTATCTCTGCCGTTGAAAACCCTATGAGCAGCAGAAAAGCACTGACAATAGTGCTTCCCCTGTTGTACAGAGGGTCGCTATGAGTCGGATACTGACTCGACGGCACCTAACAACAACAACAACAAACAACATACTATTATCTATATTATTATATTTTTCAGAAGCAAAAGGAAAATGAAAGGAATTTATTTGATGTTATAAGTGAGACGTTATGGGTCACTGTGATTTGAAGGAGTAATGAGAAACCTTCCATAGTCTACATGTGGAGATCTTAGGGACTGGTTGGAAAATGAATTCACTGCAAATGTGTGATGGATTATAATTTATAGGTATGTACTGATTTTGAACCAATACCTTACAAGTATTTTGGTTATGGTGAATAGTAGGAAATATATTTTTACTTGTTCCTCTTGCTCTGGAACCAACCATACCAAAACACGGTGGCTAAATATAATAGTCATTATTATTAAAACTCATGTCTGTGGTTTGGTAGGGGATTGTCACTTGAGGCTGGCACCAACCTATCTCAGATTGATTCATTCATATGTTTAGAAGTTGATTAGCTTGTTTATGTGTCTGTGCATCTGCTGAGGGCTCTCCTTTAATCAAGACTTGTTTGAGGCACTGTAGCTGTTCCACATTGTCTCTCATCCTCATACTGAGACCAGTAAACAGGCCTAGATGTGATCTGCCCATAGCTGTACCACCTTGGCATCCTATCCCCTCAGATCTCAGAAGCTAAGCAAGGTTGAGTCTGGTTAGTATTTGGATGAGAGATTGCCTGGGAATAACTGGTTATGTTGTCTTGAGAGAAGGCCCTAGCAGCCCACTTCTGAAATAATAGCCATCAAAAACCCTATGAACAGCAGAGAAGCACTAACATCGTGCTGGGCATGCCACAGTATTGGGGAGTGTTTCCTGTTGTGCATAGCATTGCTATGAGTCAGACCTGACTCAATGGCACCTAACAACAACAACAGCAACAGAAGTATTCTAAGTGGAAATATGCAAGACCTCTTAAGGCTAGGCTTAGAAACTGGTGCATTGTCATTTCTTTCTTATTCGTTTGACTCTTATAGCCAGGCTCAGATTCAAAGAGCAGAAACTCTACCTCCTTGATGAAAGGAATTACAAAGTCACATGACTAGAAGTTTGAAAGGAAAGGGAATGGGGATAAATAATTAGGGCCTTAATGTAATATATAACACATTTCATGACTTTCTATATAGTTATCTATGCATATATAAGACAAAAGTTTTACCAAATAATACTTATCCTTATTAATGTCTTTTTCTTTGGTATATACTGTGTTATATTATACTATGGTATTTCTTAACAAATATACTCACTTTCATTGGATTGTTTCAATGATTTAGTCTATTTTGCATTGCTATAAAAAAACTTGATACTAGACATTTTATAAAGAAGAGATTTATTTAGCTCACAGATTTGGAGATTGAAAGTCTAAATTCAGGCAGTCTCATAGGTTTGGCCTTTGATGGAGTCCCACATGGCAGATAGCATAAAGTGACAAGATTGTGTGCAGTAGAAATCATTTGGCAAGACAGGAAGCAAGAGAGATTTAGATACTGGGCTTGATTTTTTTCTAACAACTCACCACCTCAAGAATAAACTGGGATCTTACATGGACTATATTAATCCCTTCCAAAAGCAGTAACTCTAGTGACCTAACCACTTTCCAATAGACTCCACCTCCTAAATGTTGCCACATGGGGACCAAACTTCCTAGGACATTAACCTTTAGAGGACACACTCATACCATGGCACATTCCCTCTGAAAATTTGCTGACTTTTTCATAATAACTTTGAAAATTTTGTCAGAAGTGGTAGAAACTCAAGTTTAATCTAACTCTTCCTTTGTTTTCCCTGAGATTGCTTCTAAATAGCAGGACATACTTGGAACATTTAGTTCTTACTAATATGTTTCTAAACTCACATCCAATAAGATAGACATCATCTCCCCTGATCCTTGGCCAGTTATCTATGCATGCGTCTATAAAAGTGCCCCTAATTTCTGTATCTATTGCCCCTTTTTGTCCAATTGCATTAAGCTCTGCCACTTCAGTGACACCCTTGGGTATACAGGAAACTCTATGAAAGTGTCTAAGACATCTGCCTAAGCTATATTCCCATCCATTTAATTATTTGAGACTATGCCATCTTCACAACAAATATGCAAGCTATAAAAGATCCATTTGTCTCTGGATATCCAAAACCAAATACTAGGGCTTTACCAGCTCTCCAAGACAGCCCAGGGGACATTGACTAGCAAATTTTCTCTGGGAATCTATGAAGTTGAAGTTTTCACTTCTCCAATTTCTCCTGACTTCCTGTTTATACATTCAGTTTTCTGATTTGAGTCCTTTTGTCCTTCTAAAGTGGTTGGCATTTGAAATCCTGAAGCTAGAGAGTAAGTTCTTTCTTCTCATGTTCTCTTTCCTGTCTGTATCACTTGCATGAGTCAATAATCACAGAATGCTATAGCTGCTGCTGGAATACTTAAAGGAAGTTAGGGAAGGAAGGTCTGAGACTATATATGAAGAGAAGAACTACAATTATAAAAATAGTTTGTGTTTCCAAAATATTGGGTTTTATTAGTGTATATTGTCTAGACTATATGGCCTTCAGGACATATGTCTTTAAACTGAGAGGATGGACTCACTGATTTTCAAATTGGATTCTTAGGAACCTGAGGGACTTCTGGGTTGGTTCATAGCTTCTCAAGTCCACTTTCTCTTTTGAAATAGTATGTCTCTTTTTCTTTAATCATTTTACATTTTTTTCTCCTAAGAAAAGAGTTCCAAAATGTTTGAAACCCGTTTCATTTGACTTTAGTATACTATGTAGAGCATGGCAATTGATAATGTATAACCTTGTATGTTTACCCTACTGGCCTCCAAGCTCTACCCATACCCTAAATGAACCAGAGTCTTTTTGTAGGGAACAAGATTTGCTTGACTAGAAGAAGAAAGAGAATCATGCCATTGGATGCAACAGATGTATTGGCTTTGCAGAAAAATGTCTCAAGGGAGAAGTTGATGGAACTACTGAAGATTGGGCATATGAATTTGTAAACACAAAGAAATTCTAAATCTCAAGCAGATCAAATATGGTACAGATCAGGACCGTGATGACCTTTAGCTCTGTAAGAAACCTAGCACTGGTCCAATATACCAAGTAGTGGGAACTTTGGGATCATATAGGTATTGTCTTTGTCAGGGACATTTTTCTATTGACAGGTGTCATAACCAAACAGATGTCAAATGGGAACCAAGGAATACAGGGAAAAAGAAGAATATAAAGAACAAGATATGTTGTGTGGTCACTGCCACTGACTCATTGGTTTGTAAATATTTCTTGAGATTTCTTAGAAATAATAGGAAGACCGTTGAGAGAAGAAACTCCTTAGAGTATAGAATATTGTGGGTTCTATTTAGCTAGGATGAATTTAGCTATCATATGACTGTCTCCAATACAAATTATGCTGAAGAAAAATTTTCTAATCTAGAAACTTGTGCATTTATATAACTTCCCTTGCAATTACTCTTATTATTTATATAGTATGATAACTTCCACCAGAAGAGTGATCCACCTGAATAAGCATTTCCATAGCATTACTTTTATATCTGAACTAGAGTTCTGGTCTTGTTCCCAGCCTCACCTCTGACTCATCATTGTGAAACTAAGAAATCATTTAGTTTCTCAGCACCTCAAAATCTTTCTTCTGTGAATGAGGATAATGGGTAAACCTTCTCTTGCTTCATTGAATTGTTGTGAAGTTTAATTAGGTAATGTTTGCACAGCCCTTTGAACTCTACTAATTAAAGTGATGTGTAAATACAGTGCTTCCTTTTATCAGGATGCCTTGACTGAGCCATTTCATAAAGACTTAAAGATGACTATGATAGGAGCATCTATAGGGAAGGGACTAATTCATGTGAACTCAATTCTGAAATTGTCAGATTGGCATATGAAAATACTCAGCTGGGACTCTTAATTGGTGAGAATAAGGATATAGCTTCACATTTACTCAAGAGGTAATGGTTTCACCTTCATATTAAGGTTTTGCTGTCACCTTTAAATACTACTTTGTTCAGTACATTTTGCTAAGACAATAGTGATAAATTGCTTTATATTTTTAACCAAGGAATTACAAAATAGTAGATTAGCATCACTTAGTTAGATAGGAATAACCCTTGAAGTACTATCATTCTATGTAGATCACCCTTTGATTAGTCTACTTAGCAATCAAAGAAATTTCAGTAGAACAGAGAAATCTTAGATAAATAAGAAATCTTATTAAGTTTCCTGATGAGGATATTTCATCCTAATAGAATTATCCTAATTATTTTTGAAATTCTGCATTAGTAACAGATTTTTTCTTCTGCCAGAAATAAATTCATAGACTAATTAATTGGCTTGGAGAAGATTACAATAAATTTATCTCCAAAAACTTGCTATGAGCTTTCATGTACAATTATATGGAAAGGTAGAAAATTTTAATAATAATATAAGTATATAACAATTTAATTTCATATGTTACTGATGACTCAGAATTTAGAGTTAATACTGTGTTATTGAAAACTTAGACAACCAACAAAGAGAATTGTGAAAACTTCTAAATGTCAAAGTGGAAATTTACAACAGAAAATGTTTCTATAAAGTCTAATAACTAGTTTATTATATTTTTAATGTTTCTTATTTCTCTATATTTCAGAAATATATCTTCTGATAGACCAACATAACATAAAATTATTTTGAACTGTTGTTGTTGTTGTTAGGTGCCGTCGAGTCGGTATCCAACTCATAGCGACCCTCATAGGGTTTTCAATGGCTGACTGTTTCGGGATTGCCTTGGGAGTGGATTGCCAGGCCCTTCTCCCATTTTTGCGGTGCTGGGAATTGAACTCGGGTCCTCAGAGACTACAGCGCAGCGCTCTACCAACTGAGCTAAATCCCAGCAAGACTTTGAACTGTTAGAAACTTCAAATTCAGAGTTTAATTCATATTTTCTGAGACTATATACTACCTCAAATCCTTAGCAGCATGAGAGGAATTGTTGTTGTTAGGTGTCATCAAATCATGTCTGACTCATAGAGACCCTTATAGGGTTTTCAATGGCTGATTGTTTTGGGATTGCCTCGGGAGTGGATTGCCACATCCTGCTCCCATTTTTGTGGTGCTGGGAATTGAACTCAGGACCTCAGAGACTGCAGAGCGGGTGCTCTACCAACTGAGCTAAATCCCAGCCCATGAGAAGAATAGAATTACAGTAAAATTTCAGATTTTTCAGGTCCTGGTTGAGGACTTGTAGATAGTTTGGTGGTGCCTTAGTTAAATCCAGGGCATAACAGCCAATGGTATATTGTTGATATTTCCAGAAGACAATTAAGAATTGATTATTTTTATCTAAAGAGACACAAAGAAAACAAAATACAGATTTATAACTGTAAAACATATAGCCTCTGGAGGCAAAAAGATAAAATTCGTATTTGCCATTACAAGGGAACAGGGAATGAACATTCCATTTATGGCTCACAGGTCTGGAATGAGTCAGTATCACCCCCACACTGGGGATTTTTAACTGGGAAGATGACTGCTTTCCGAATCAGATCATTCTTTATTAGTTTTAAGCTTTAGCTTGTGGTTTAAGAGGGTATGATATAAATTTAGATAGAATTTTTAAAAGGTTAATGTGCACCTGGATGGGTACAGCCCCAATAATTCTGCCAATATTATCAAAGTACTACCATAAAAACTAGCTCCTCTTTGTGATCTTCAGTTTGGGCTTGATTTGAACACAGAGGTACAGATAAGTCTAAATTCATGCCCAAGTTAGTAGTGACCTTATTATGAATGTAGAGTCCACAGGGATTTTGAGAAAGAAGCCATGAAAGCATCATTTATTCTGGCAATTTCATTTCAGAGTATTAAATTGGCAAGTGTGGTATCACAGAAGAAGGATAGTGCTTCTGATCTGGGTGGAGAAATGAGGAATATCTGTTGATTTAGAGACACCCACCACCTGTATAGTTTGTTTACTCCAAGGGAGATGTTAATAAGAGGCGCAGACTTTTAGGCTAATGAAGTAGTGCCCACATCAAACAAGAGGGTGTCTTTTAACATTATAAGAAATCCCTCCTTGTGAATTTGAGGGTAAATTAAACTGAGCATTTGATATTTTAAAAATGTGTTTTCATTCTCACATCTTCTCACATCCTTCATTTGAAAAAAGTTTTTCCCTCAATTTTTTTTTATGTTTACCATATCTACAAAAGTCTTGGTTGTTGTTGTTGTTAGGTGCCGTCGAGTCGGTATCCGACTCATAGCGACCCTCTGTACAACAGGGGAAACGCTATTGTCAGTGCTTCTCTGCTGTTTGTAGGGTTTTCAATGGCAGATTGATATTTTGGGAGGGGGTTGCCAGGTCCTTCTCCCAAGCCTACAGCTTCTGGTGTGCCCAGGCGGTCTCCCATCCAGGTACTAACCAGGCCCGACCCTGCTTAGCTTCCGAGATATGACGGGATCGGATGCCACAGGGCTACCGCTGCAGGCACAAAAGTCTTTACCAAATGTTTAATGATGGAGAATATCTAATTGTTTTTTTCTTTCAGGCCATGAATTTTTTTTTATTTTGTTTGTTTGTGCTGAGTCCTTTCCATAATTCTAAGCATAATAAGGGAGGTCTAGAAATGGGGCTTTTTCCCAGTCTAGTTTTTTTCTTGTGTATTAACTGTCCTATTTCTAGGATAAAAACATATGCAAAAAGTGAGCAGAAGTCTGAGGCTTCATCCACATCACAATTTGCTTGTGAATGCTGTCAAAAGGCAATAAATAGCTTATCTATGAATTCTCCAATGGATTGGTCCTTTCTCTGTTTCTAGGGGGAATCAAGGTCTAATCTATTACAGGAATATTTTGGAGATAGCTTCCAAAAGATGTCTAGTATCTACAGTTTTCTAAAACTCTTTGGATCTGGTCTTTGAATCTGCCTTTCAATCCAATTCTTTTGCATCTGAACTTATAAACTAGTAAGTATAGATTTAAGAAGCACTTTGGTTTGGATATGGTTTGAATGTTCCCCAAAGGCCCCTGTGTTGAAAGGCTGGTCTCTAATGTGGCAGTATTGGGAAGTGATGGGACTTTTAAGAGGTGGGTCCTAGGTCTTTAGGTCATTGAGGGCATACCCTCTAAAGGGATTAAGTTGTCTCATATGAACTCTTTGTAGTCCTACAGTGAGAGTTATTATAAAAGGATCAAACCTATCCCCTCTCACTCTCTCTAGCTTCCTGTTTGAGATGTGATTTTTCTTTTCTCCCTTACTTACCCTGATCTGATACCATGTGTTGTTAGGTCTTCACTAAAGGTCAGGGCAGTGGTCCAATCTTGGACTTTGAACCTTCAAAACTGTGAGTTAAATAAACTTCCCTTTCTTTACTGCCTGTCTTAAATATTTCACTATAGCCATGAAAAGCTAACTAATACAAGAGCTGTAAATTGTAGTGTGCCTAAAACTATACATTATTCCTCTGTAAATTCTATCATGACAAAGTTTTTGAGACAAAAATTAGTAATGGATTTTACCCCACAATGAGACTCGATCTTAAAATCAACAGTAAGGTATTTTGTTGTTTTACTTTGTTTTGTTTCTGTTTTGAGGAGGATTTAATTTTATGAGATGAACTACCCTTAAGGGATTTTAGTCTAGCCAGGAGGGAGATGGAGAAACATAGGCTTGGAGAAGTAGAGAAATAGGATGAAGATCATCATGTTTGGGTTGATATTTGGAGAAATCTAAAAGAGAGAGTTAAGTTTTTCACTCTGTGTTTGTGTGTGTGTGTGTGTGTGTGTGTGTGTGTGTGTGTGTGTGTGTGTGTGTCTTGGCCAAGAACTCTATTGTGGGAAAAATTTTGGATTCTTAATACCTTTAGGTATTTCCTCAAACATTGGACTATTTTATGTTTGGAATTTTATTCCTTTATGTTCTAAGGCATGTCTCAGATGAATACTTTTGTTCTTATCAAAAGTTCCTTAAAATGGCTATTATAATTTTAAATTATCCTTAGGTGAAATTATGCCATTTACAAAGATAATAAGTGTAAAAATTTGAGGATATGGTATAAATACGTCAAAGAAACAGGAGTCCCAATCAGAGGGAGGATGATCTTATGTTTGAGGTAAATCCAAGAGTCTAGGAACAGTCATTTGAAAGTACTCCTTATCACTTCCTGCTTCTGCTACCCACAGCCAAATGGCCATGGTGTCTTCCACTATAAACCTGACTAATTTTTAAGGTGTAGGGAGATTTCACAGCAAAACAAGGCAGGCCAAGAAGTACTCAAATATTTTTCTCAATGACTCGAGGCAATGTTTTTCCAAGGAATTTTCTAACATTCAGAAGAACTTTCTGAACTTCTCAGTCCAAAGCATCAGTGTGGGGATCAGGTTTACACCCCTCTCCTTCCTCTGAACTTCTTTTGTTCTAACTAAAAATGACAGAGACACAAACAAGGAGTGTTGCTAGTAATGAAACTCATTTCCACCAATGATAAAATTTTTAAAACTATGATAAAAGATTCCTCAACAGGGTTCTTAACCCATAGAGGACAAAATAAACTCAGCATTGGAGGAACTTTAGTTAAAAGAATTGAAGACTTCAGACTCAATGCAAGGTATATCATCACAATCAGGGGCCAAAAGCTTTCTTTCCCAGCAGGCATCTTAAGGGGCCAAGGAGGCCTTCATGACTTCTGAGTTGAGGTCCTAGATCACAGCCAAGAGAAGTTCTTGATTAGATCTTTGTGGGTCCCCAAGATTGTCAAATGCTGGATCCCCCAAAATGTTACCCAAGCAATCCATTGCTAAGGTAAGTCTGAGTTCATGGACATTGTAACATGGGTAATAACTATTTTCACAGCCTTAGTAGCAGGAATGTGCTGAAGCTGGCTCCAATCAGCATGCAAATATTGATTCTGAGTATCTCTTCCCTATTCCATATTCAGTGATATCACATTAGTTTGAAGACAGACATTGTAGGATTATGTATAGCATAGAAGTTACCAAATCTTAAAAATCATAGCCCACCACCCAAAAGCAAGTTTATCTTAACAGCATCTTGGAGTGTGAGGACATAGTTGGTGTTGGAGTTTGTTTTGTAGCAAATCCTTTAATGTAGGTACTTAGTTATAATTAGGTAAGGATCAAAGGATCATAATATAAAAGCTTTGGATTAGTGGACAAGGGAGGGTCTTGAAAGTAGAATTTCTAAGTCTTAGAGATTAAATATCCATTTGATACTATCCAGTGAAAAGTGATCTGTTTGTTTTTTTTCTGGAGAGGTGAGGAGGAATTGAGATAAAGTCTCACTATGTAGCCAAGGTTGGTCTCAAACTTGTGATCCTCCTATCTCAGCTTCCTCAGTGCTGGGATTACAGATGGGCACCACCATACTTGGCACATGATATGGTTTGATGCTAATTGAGTGAGTTTTTTAGTAAATCTTGAGACAAACTTACTTTCACCTTCTATTTTTCTGAGCAATAGTTCTATGGACTAATAAGGTGATATTAGTGAAGACAAGGGAATAGTAAATTCATGTTAATGTATACAAGAAGCTGTGTGCATGCTTAAGCCTTCAAACTATACAAGAATTAAGGACACTAATTGGAACTATAATAACAACAAAAAACAAAGCTCATAGAAATTATTTACTTGAAATCATTTCTAACTTTACCAAAACATAAGAACAAAAAAATATCAGTTTACATCTGAATGGTGTATATTTGTTCTTTACTAAATATTTAAATAACTTTTAATGCTATTTCACCCTCATCAAGTGATAAGAATGCATATTGCACTTTTATACTCGGGGAATTAAATAGGTCTTGTTGAAAAAATTTCTTTTCAGTGTCTTTATCTGTTTTTACAAGACAACAGTGTAAGTGGACTACTTACAGTATTTTACATCTGAAATAGAAATTTTGTATGTCCATTTGTTATAATGTCAACTATTAAATAGCAATTGTGTTCACTTTCCATTACTGTGAAAAAATACCTGAGATAATCAATTTAGAAGGAGGAAAGATTTATTTTGGCTCACAGGTTCAGAGGTTTCAGTCTGTTGTAGGTTGGCTCCATTGTTTTTGAGCCTATGGTGAGCAGAGCATCATGGCAGAAATGTGGAGCAGAGGAAATGAAGGAAAAAAGATGGGAAGGGGCTAGATCCTGATATCCTTTCCAAGGTCACACCCCTAAGCACCTAACTTCCTTTTACTAGACTTCACCTTCTGAAGCTTCCTGGTAGTACCACAAGCTGGTGACTAAGCCATTGGGTGACACTGAGATCCAAATTGTAACACTAACTACATTATTTCTCTTTTTTCTCAAGTACAATTGTAGAGTCAGACATCTACAAAGGTTTAGAAAAGAATTAGTTGGGAAAGAAAAGTTTTGTGGGGTTTTGTTTGGTTGTTTGTTTTTGTTTTTGTTTTGCAAATTTGAAAAGACAAAGGAGAATACTTAAATCTTAGAATTGAAAGACATCATTAGTACAAAGGTTTATAAATATGGAAGAAGCTTAGAACTGACCCAGCTGCTACAGTAGACCCAACAACTTAAGGACAGCTGTGAAGAGCAAAAGGAGTCACAGTACTTTTACATTTGATAGAATCTGATGAGACAGACCACTCTCAACAAATTGTTATTGTTGTTATTTGCTGTGGAGTAGGGTCTGACTCATAGTGACCCCAAGTACAGCAGACAAACTACCCAACATTGTGCCAGTCCCATGATCTTTTTATGTTTAAGCCAATTGTGGCAGCCACAGTGTTTCTTCTCATTTTGAGACATGCCACATGAGCAAAAGGAGGTCCCCTGGGTTTTCTCCATTTCATCATTAAGGTTGACTCTATTTTGAGGAGGCAACTCTTCCCCAGTAGCTTCCTGAATGGCATCCGGCTGGGGAGGCTCATTTTCTGGCACTATATTTGACGGTGCTTCTCTGCTATTCATAGGGTTTTCAATGGCTAATTGTTTTGAGACTGGGCTACCCGGTCCTTCTCCATAGTCTGTCTTAGTCTGGATGCTTGGCTAAAACCTTTACCCCATGGATGGCCTTGCTGATATCTGAAATACTGGTGGCATGGCTTTCAACATCACAACAACACACAAACCTTATAGCAGGACAAGCTGACAGACACATGGGGAGTTCTCAACAAATTGTTGTTCTTGTTAGGTGCCGTCAAGTCGGTATCCAACTCATAGCGACCCTCTGTACAACAGGGGAAACACTATTGTCAGTGCTTCTCTGCTGTTCATAGGGTTTTCAATGGCAGATCGATTTTTGGGAGGGGGTGCCAGGTCCTTCTCCCAAGCCTACAGCTTCTGGTGTTCCCAGGTGATTTCCCATCCAGGTACTAACCAGGCTTGACCCTGCTTAGCTTCCGAGATCTGACGGGATCGGATGTCACAGGGCTATGGCTGCAGACGTTCTCAACAAATTAGGTAAAGCAAATTTACTGCTCACAGAAAGGCAGCAAAAATAAACAGAAGCCTAAGATCCACTGCAAAATGGTCCCCCAAGGCTCAGGAAAGCTATTTAAGGAAGACAGTGTCGCTTCTGTGCATGTTCTACATTTCATACAACTTAGACATCCCAAAAACATTCTATTCTGAGTTTATAGACCTTGGGTGCCACTTGGGTTGCTAGCCTCGAGCACTGCAGAATAACTGTTCTAAGAGAGAGAACATAGACTGAGTTATTGCAAACATTTCCTCCTTATTTTAGATGTCCCATCTTGGTACACTCTAGGAATTACAATTGGGAAGTGAGAGAATTGCGTTGGCCAAGGCTATTACAGGACTTGTACTCCTACAACTAACCTTCCCAATTCAATCTCTCCTTTATTCTGAATATTTCTGTTGAGGAATAAGGATAGTATAAAGTTTCCTTTTGTGGTATATCATATTAAAATCTTTTTATTGAGATATCTCAATATCTATAATAGCTGTATCAATTCTACCATCTCTCATTGTGCCCCTTCCATCTTTCCTTCTTTCTAAAACCACAGAGAATAAACATAGTCTCTATTCAGTTTAACATATTGTAGACACTACTGAAATTACTGTTTTTTGAGTTTTCTTTCCTTGGGATAACCAGCTTGCATTCAGTTACTCTCCTATTTTTGAGGGAGTCAGTGTGTGCTGGTCTATGATTGTTTCTTACCCTCTGTGAACTGTATGTTATAGATCCACAACAAGATGGGCATTTTGTAAGTAAGAAGAATATAAATTAACATACTGCTTTTATTGATAAAGTCTTGCTATGAACAAATAAACCCAGGTGAATTAAGTAATGTGTTTAGGGATATTGTTGCTTTATGTTGTGGCTCAACCTTTTTATCTTGTCATGGGCTGATAATTAATAGTTGAACCAAACACTTGAATAGTTGACATGATTTCTGTACCTATTTTAATCATTTATTTAGAACAGCCTCTAGAACGCAACCAACTTTTTTGGAGATATGCTACTAAAAATATAGTGGAAAATATTGCACCCTTATATTTGGACACTATTTGCCTTTGTTTTTAGTGAGTTTTTGACCAAGTATAGTACCTGGACAAAATTATACAATTATCTCTCTTCGAATTCTTCTTACTGCTTATAATTCATCTTTTGAAAATGACAACCTACTAGTTATTCTATACAATTTTGTGACATTTGTAAATACAGGCTATTCTGCTATTAGGGTGTTAGAAAGCAAACAAATGACAAACAAAAAAGCACCCAAAACTCATGCATTCAACCAACCACGTTTTTCAAATAAATTTTCATGAGTTTGGTTCAGCTGGTCATTTATGGTGACCTTCACTCATTTCACCTGCTCTCTCTGGTGTAGCTCAAGTATCTGCCATCAGCTGGTAGTTTCTGGGAGCTGATCAGACTAGAACAGCCTGCGCTGAAATGACTCATCTCTGCTCCTCAGGACTTGTACCTTCCAGTATGCTAGCTTGAGCTTGTTCTCATGGCCATGGCAGAGTTGCATGAGGCATTGGAAGCATGCAAGATCTATGTAAGGATCATCCCTACAACTAGAGTTTTAGTCACCTTGTCATCACTGTGGCAGAGAAATTGACCAAGCCAAATGTGTGAGGGAAGAGAGTTATTGGGGGATCTCGGTTGGAGGATCAGTCCAATGGGGCAAGTGTGGCAGTGGCAGGGTCCATGGAAGATGACTTTATATCTTTGTGATCGGGAAGCAGAGAGAACTTGCTAGAATCAGGAGTCCAGGTAAAAATCTCCAAAGGCCCACCCCTAGTGACCCATTTCTGCCAAGCTAAATCCCACCTCCCAAGGTTCGATAACCTCCCAGGACAGTGCCACCAGCTAGGAACCCAACATTCAAACACAGGACATTTACATCCAAATCATAACACTCTGCTTCTGGCCCCCAAAGATTATGGACATCTTATAAGGAGAAATGCATTTAGTTTAACTTTATAAGAGGCCCTAAAGTCTTAAAAGCCTCAACAATGTTAAAAAGTCCAAGTCCAAAGTCTCCACTGAGACTCAATGCAAACTTAACTCTGAGCTCCTGCAAAACAGAAAAACAGGTTACATACTTCCAACATTCAGTGGCACAGAGTAAGCATTCCCATTCCAAAATGGAAGAATGAGGGCACAGAAAGGAAGATCAGTCTATAGCAAGACCAATAACCTGATGGACAAACAAAGCCTGTGGTTTCATGTCTGGCATCTGTCCCATGTGACATCATTTGGCATTTGGCATTTGGCATTTTTACCGGAGAGACGTGGGATGCATGGGTAGGTGGGTCCAGAGCATGGATCCGGGAATCTGGTAGCAAAACTTCAGTCCTTGTATTCGTCATATAAAATAATTTATACCCAACACAGAAATGATAGTACAGAGTATAGAATAGGTTTATTAAAGATAGTACACCTTTAAGGAATAATTACAGGGAAAACTGAGGCACTAAGAGAAGCTTTGGGGACTGGGATTTAGCTCAGTTGGTAGAGCACTGTGCTGTAGTCTCTGAGGTCCTGAGTTCAATTCCCAGCACCACAAAAATGGGAGAAGGGTCTGGCAATCCACTCCCAAGGCAATCCCGAAACAGTCAGCCATTGAAAACCCTATGAGGGTTGCTATGAGTCGGATACCAACTCGACAGCACCCAGCAACAACAACAAGAGAAGCTTAGGTAAACTTGGAAATGAAATTGGAAAAACCTGCATTCCCAAGGTGAATTGGCATAAGGCTGTTTCTATTCCCCAAGGGAAGGTAAAGAAGCCAGAGAGTACAGGAGAGTTAAGTAGACTTTTAGAAGGAAAGGTGCCTTGGATAGACAGAGAAAATGGCAGGTCCTAGAGAAGTAAGAGGTGTGCACATCGTTGTTGGAGAGAGAAGAGCAGAGGAGCAGAAAGAAAAAGAGAGAATGAGACAGGAATGGAAAAATACGTGTGGACACATGTTTCCTCTAGTTTTATTCAAACTAGGACACACTTATTGTGACATTAACCCAAGGTGCCCAGCTGTAGGCACCTAGTGTGACATGGGCTGAGGGTCTTTGTTTTGTAAATGGCTGGAGGGCTTAGATAGGGTGTGGGACCCATTTGAAAAAGTCCTTTCTGTGTCCTCAGAGATGCATGTGGCTTCTTCATCATGGTGGAAAGGCAGGAGCCATTTTGAATCCCCTTTTCCTCTATATTGCCTGTTAATGCCTAAGTTAGCTACCTAGCAGCATCATTTGGGCTCAAACAGACTTGAACAGCTCTTCCCTCATTTTCCTGTCATTTGCAGCACACATAGCCCTCATGTTGTTGTTGTTAGGTGCCGTCAAGTCGGTATCCGACTCATAGCGACCCTCATAGGGTTTACAATGGCTGAGTGCTTCGGGATTGCCTTGGGAGTGGATTACCAGGCCCTTCTCCCATTTTTGCGGTGCTGGGAATTGAACTCAGGGCCTCAAAGACTGCAGCACAGCGCTCTACCCACTGAGCTAAATCTCAGCCTCATAGGCTGGCTTTATTTCTTGCTAGTAGCTTCCCTTGGCAGCCATTTCACAATGGCGGCATTTCCAACATCCTGGGGTCTCCATTGATGCTTTGGTGCATCAGCTCTTAAGAAGCTCTCCACAAGGCACCTGATCCTGGTACACATTGCCTGGATCCATAGGCTACTTTCTGGAACCTTGGTGGCAGCTTCCCTAACACCTTAGCTCTTGCATTGTGCATGCCTATAAAACCAGCACCATGTCGATGGTGCCAAAAACTGCTGGTAGCTTAAGAGGCTGAGCCCTTTTGGACCATGGCTACAGTGGTGGCCTCTATGTTTCCTGGCCAGGGAACTATTTTCCTGTCCTTCCTCTTAGGAGACTCTTTTTGGAGTATGTCCTCAAGGCATTTACTTTTCAGATACTTTCTCTTCAAATGGGTTTTAGTTCATCACCTTTGGGCCTTAGATAGGAGGGGTCTGGGCAACTCCTTCTGTGCCCTAAGGGAGTTTCTTTGGTCCCAAGGAAAAGGTCAAAACTTTTCTTTACTGCAATTTGTCTCTAACAATTACAGCCTCCTTGCCTGAATCAGCCTTGTCTGTAGCAACTTCAAACAAGCCCTTGATGCCTCAGCATTTTTTTTTCTTTAAACTGTACTTTTTTAGCTCCTTTTGTTCTTTCATTTTTTTTCCCTCATAAATCTGGCTAAATGCAGCAAGCAACAGCCAGAATACAGCCTGAATATTGTGCCTTTTTGATATATTTTCTGCCAAATTAATTAGTCCATTAATTTTAAATTCAGCCTCACTCAAATCTTTAGGACACGTGATATTTCTCTTCCTTTCCCCCATTACCTTATCATATGCATTGCCCTTAAAGCAAAATCTGGAATATCTATCTATCTATCTATCTATCTATCTATCTATCTATCTATCTGTACAAGACAAGCAAGTAGAAGGGGAACCATTGGTGGGGAGGAAGGGGATGAAGGGAAAAGGGTCATAAGAAAGTAATGGGGGAGATGAACATGAGCAATTATGGTAATATGCATGTTTGGAAATGTCATTATGAGATGCATTAAATTGTACACTAAAAATACTAATAAAAATTAATGGGAAAAAATCTTTAGGACATGCACAAATGGTTATTATATAACACAAATCACCCATAGTTCAGTGCCCAATAAAGTCCTCATTTTCCTCTGAAACCCTGGAAGCTCTATCCACATTTCTATCAGCGGCAGCATTCTGTTCTTTTTTCTCACATTAGAACTTCCCCTCAAGCTCTGCTTACAGCAGTCAAAGGATTCTCTTGCCCACATCCCCAACTCTTCCAAATTCCTTCTGCAAACAAGTTCCAGTGGCCTTAGAACCACATGGTCAGGTTTCTGCATACAACCCTACTCCTGGTACTAACTTTCTGTATTAATCAGCTCATTGTCACTGTGACAGAGAAAACAACTGAGGCAAACTTATGAGGGAAGGGATTTATTGGGGCTCATGGTTAGAAGATCAGTCAATAATAGAGGCAGGGAAGGTGTGGCAGTGGCAGGGTCCATGGCAGATGACCTTACATCTTCATGATCAGGAAGCAAAGGAAACTTACCAGAGCCAAGGGGCTGGGAAAAATCCTCCAAAGGCCTACCCCTAGTGATTCATTTCCACTAAGTTAGATCCCACCTCCCAGGATTCTATAACCTGTTATCAGCTGGAGATCCATTGTTCAAACACATGACATTTGGGGGACATTTAGATCCAAACCATAACACTTGGCATAGGGTAAAGTAGAATATGATGGAAAGTAAATCTAGAGGAACACAAAGATAAAATAATCATCACAATGCTAGTGTGTTCTTCCAAATTCTTTATAAAAATTTCAAAAATGGCACTGACAAATACTTTTCACAAAAGTCATCAATAGGCCTGAATAGATCTTTTTATAGATGCATTGGTCAACAGTTTTGGAATCTGTTATTTAAATAGCTATGACTCTTTCAATAAGTACTTTCATCCAACATGTTTTTTCATGATCTTAACAAGAGTTCAGAGAAAGTTTTTATCAAATTTGATGCTGTAATTAAGAAATTTTTGATAGTTTTCTGGATATAAGTGATCCTCCATTATTTATGAATAGAAAAATATAGAAACAAGGAATGAATAATTTACAATTATCCATAGTTAATCCATATGATGAAATCCTAGATATAAGCATAAATAAACATAATAAAATATTAATACTTGCTTTCTGTGGATGTAAAAAATAGTATTCTCTATTTTTGATCTTAAACTCTAAGATACTCAAATTTGTTACAGTGGATGTATATTATATTGTCAGAAAAAGAGTGACATGTGAGGTGTGGTGGCTCATGCCTGTAATCCCAGTGGCTTGAGAGGCAGAGGCACGAGGATCGCAACTTTGAGACCAGAGGCAGTCTATGTAATTTAGAGAGACCATGTCTCAAAAAAAGTAAAAAAAAAAATGGGCCAGGGGTGCAGCTCAGTGGTCCAGCACTTGCAAAGCATGCAAGCATGAGGCCCTGGGTTCAACCCCCATTACTGAAAAAAAAAGTGACATTGATTTTTTTTCCATTTTGTAATTTTCATGGGAATTAAATACAGCTCACATTTCCTTTTTAAAAATTATATTTGTCCATTGCTAGTCTGCCATTCTCTGGGATATTATGATACTCAGGTGGAGATTTGAACCTTAGCTATTAGCATAATAGCTGGATTTTAATAACTGTTTCAGAAACACTTTTGTCTTTAAATTTTTCCTGCAGCTGCAATCACTGTTTCTTTTATTCGTTAGATGCCAAGACAAAACAGGATTTTATGACTATCTTTAGGGCAATCGTCAGTATCCTGCACTTGAACTGATTTTTAAAAGAATGGAAGCCAGGCACAGTGGCACATACCTGTAATCCCAGTGACTTGGGAGCCAGAGGCAGGAGAATCACAAGTTCGAGGCAAGAGGCAGCCTGTGTAACTTAATGAGACCCTATCTTAAAATAAAAAGGTTAAAATGGGCTAGGGTGCAGCTCAGTGGCAGAGTGCTTGGAAAAACATGCATGAGGCTGAGGGTTCAACTCCCCAGTATTGCAAAAAAAAAAAAAAAAAGAAAGAAAAAAAAAAAGATAGAGTTCTACATCATAAGATTGAAAAGCAGGGGAAAAATGTACCTTAGATGCTGATGCCCCTTTAATTATGTTATTATGTGCCCAAGGAACCTAGCGGATAGCTATATCTATGTTGGCATTGATCATTTGTTTATAGTTCTTAAACTCTTGTTGTTATTGTTGTTAGGTGCTGTCAAGTCGGTGCCTAACTCATAGCGACCCTTTGTACAATAGACAAAACACTATTGTCAGTGCTTCTCTGCTATTCATAGGGTTTTCAATGGCTGATTGTTTTTTGGGAGTGGGTTGCCAGGTCCTTCTCCCAAGCCTACAGCACCTGGTGTTCCCACGCGGTCTCCTATCCAAGTACTAACCATGTCCAACCCCACTTTGTTTCTGAGATTTGATGGGATCAAATGCCACAGTGGCTTTAAACTCTTACTAACACTAAAAATCATATACCACATGGTGACATTTAAACCATCTGGGATAATGAAATGACTGGGATGCTAGGAAAATGCCTCTAATAACACAACAGATAGGCATTTCCTGCCAAGGAGGTAGAATGTGAATGTGAGTAAATCTCCCATCAGACACAATGTCCACCAGAGATTTTGTGGTAAAGATGACCACAAATGCTTTGATTCATCTTCCATTGAATAGTTGACTCTGTTCCTACTCTGAATCTGAGTGGATTCTCTCACCACTTGACCAATAGAAATGACAGAAGCGACATGCTGGTCTTGAGGTTCCAGGCTTAAGAGATTGTCAACTTCAATTTCCTGTCAGTTGGAACACTCACTCTTGGAAGCCAGTTGCCAGTGAGAATCCCCAGCCACAGGGAGAGTTCATACATGTGTGCTTATTCTAAGCGGAGCTCCTGGTCAGCCACAAGCATCAGCAGCGGCCATGTGAATGAACCATTTTGGGCCTGGACTGACCATATCTTTACATGATTCCAGCCTCAAATTGTATCTGACTCTACTTACATGAAAGATCCCAAACCAGATGCATCCAGCTGAGCTCAGTCAACCCACAGAAGTTTGAGACTAAATAAGTTGTTGTTTTAATCCACTGTTTGAAGATGGTTTAATAAACATTCATTTTTAAAACCTTGAACAGTAGCCATCATTAGCAGGGACTGTTGTACTTCAAACAAAAATTTGAAAAGAGGTATAGGTAAAAGATGATGACATAGATCTTTGTAGACCGACTTTTTCAACCAGAGTGGAACAATAGTAAGGACAGCTTACTGTACCTTACATCTTTCAGAGTAATATACAGACATAAGGAATCAAAGAAACCAAGAAAAAATGAAAAGATAACACTTCATGTTTGGAGTTGATGAGATACCATTATGCAGATGGCACTTTACTGTTTACCAGAATCCTGTGGAATATGAATTATTATTATCCTTCTTTTTCCCTTCCTCCCTCCCTTTCTTCTCTCTGCTTCCAACTTTCAAGTTGTTTTTACTCTACTCATCAGTAGGAGACTGTTTCATATCCATAACTCCCCATGCTATACAAAAGGGTGCTACTCAAGCAAATATCCATATGGAGAAACCAGGTAAGCAATTGCTAAGATGAGAGGGTAGCTCCAGGCAAGATTTCATCCACAGGAGCCCTCATATACTGTCTTAATTATCTTTGTTCTTCTGCCTGATGAGAAATGATCAGAGTACAATTGATATCTTCCTTATAAATGGTTTGTTTTATATGTTTTTAAAATCCATGACAACCAAAGTGTTACATGTATAAATCTTTGCTATTCCTAAGGACAAAATTTAAGTATTATTCAGAGTGTTTTCTAACTCAGTTTTGTTTTCAGGTGTTCCAAAGTTGATTACATCTGATATGGTTAAAGAAGGTGCTGCTGTGATTGACGTAGGTATCAACTACATCCAAGATCCTGTGACAGGAAAGACAAAATTAGTTGGCGATGTGGACTTTGAAGGTAAGAAACCAAATCTCTTTAGATAAGAGATAGAAAAAAAATTTTTTAAAGCATTTAACCCTATATTCTTTGATAGTAATAAGAGAAACTTTCTATTGGTGGGGTCATTATTAAGTTATTAATCATCGCTTCTTTACCCTAAGGGATGAACTTAATCTTATTTACATCATTCACTTTTCCTCCTTTCCTCCCTTTCTCCCTCCCTCCCTCCCTTCCTCCTTTCCTTCCTTCCTACCTTCCTTCTTTTCTTTCATCCTTCCTCCTTTCTAGTTATATAATTATTTCATTTTAAGATAAAGTTTCTTGTAGTACAATTTTTAGTGAAGGAATTCAACTGACCTTTTCTATGTTGCTGTTGTGTTGTTAGGTGCTGTTGAATTGGGTCCGACTCATAGCAACCCTCGTAGGGTTTTCAGTGGCTGATTGTTTTCAGGATTGCTTCCAGAGTGGATTGCCATGTCCTTCACCCATGACCCTTTTTATAGATGGGTGCATTATTTTGATTTTTATAAGTGTTATCTTATACTGTACTTAGACATTTATGCTCTGTCCTCATCCATTCAATTTTAAAGCCAGAAGGCATCTTAGGGTGTATTTGCTAACTATATTTCAGATATGGACAATTCTTTGGATAATTGAAGCTTATGTTCTTCATTTGTGTTTTAAAGAGGATGAAGATAAAGAGGCAGCCTAAGATTTCTATGGCCAATGAAAAATTAAAGACAGCCAATATGTATTAGTAAAAAATAATTCTGACTCCATGACTTCTCTCTACACATGATAAAAATGAGCCCTAAAACAGATATGTTTCTAGATGCCTTGTCCCTAAACCAATTGTACTTCCAGTGTCTTTTTCAGATTCTTACCTACATTTAGGTTTCCACAATGCCCTAGGAGTCTTAGCTGTCTATGAAACTACGGGTATAGTAAAGTGAGTAGAGATATTTTCATATTGGATGTATTTTATGTATAAGGTTGATCCTTCTGGCCAATAAAAAGGAAGTAGGGCCACATCAAAAATGTATTAGGTACAGATGTCATCACGAGCTGAAAAGATCATATGATTTTTACCATTCAGATTTTAAATTTTCACTTGGAACCTGTTCGTCAGCTGATAGTTTACCAAATTCTAGCATGGTGTTGAAGAAAATTGAAAACAAAGACAGTTGTAAGTGCCCCAGGGTACTGGCCTCATACATGTAAGATTCTGGGGTGTAACAGGGACCAGAATTAGGTAAGTAATTTGAGTCTGGTGGTGAAGGAAAGAAAAGCCTATGGGCATATATATGCAATAATATGTTCTATGGACAGAATGGTTAATAACAACAAAGCACAGATGTCCTTGTCAAATAATACACTACTGCCCTCACAGGCTCTAATTCCCAGAGTCCCTGATATAGTTGGAATTTCATCTAGCAGGGATGGTTCTCCACATGAACATGTAGGTCTATGTCATATGTGTGTATATTGTGTGTATATGCTGAAATTCTTATGAAATGAACTCGTTTCTTTATTTCATCAATTTACTTGACTTTCTCAATTCAAACAAGTAAAGATGCATTTCATTTTAAAACCTAGCTTGTTATTTTTTGCATTGCCATCTCTATTCTTTCTTTTATCTAGTCGGGGGGGGGGGGGTGAAGCCAGACTTGACTTATGGACAGCAAATGTTTTACCACTGAGCTGCAGCCCCAGGTACTTTTTAATTTTTGTTTTGTTTCATTTTAAGGTAGAGTCTCACTAAGTTAAGCAGGCTGCCTCTGGTCTCAAACTCACAATCCACCTGCATCAGCCTTCCAAGTTGCTGGAATCACAGGCATATGTCCTAGTACTTGGCTCATTCTGATTTTTGATAACATTATAGTTGCTATGTGTTTATTGCAAAATTACCCCACATTTATGGCACAGACAGATGGCATTTACAACATAGGCAACTAGCTTAAGGCAAGAAAAGGAGAGATGCCTACAGTTCACAACTTTGACTGGGCTTGTGGGACAAGCTTATCCAGTAGTCCACACATTTATAAAACTCTTCTCTCATAGGGTGTTTTATTGGTCTCAGATCATTTCTATGTTTTCTCATTTTTAAAGAAGAATAGTTTTTTGCTCATGAAGGTATTCTGGAAACGCTTTTTAAAATGAGCATTTTGAGGTGGATGTGGCACAGACAGAAATATATTTCAGGTTGCTTACCACTCTACTTGGTTGTTGTTGTTGCTTTTGTTAGGTGCCATTGGGTTGGGTCCAACTCATACCGACCCCATGTACAAAGGAACAAAACAATTCTCAACACTTTCATGCTCGGCACTCTGTCAGTGCTTCTCTGCTATTCATAAGGTTTTCAATGGTTGATTGTTTTGGGATTGCTATGGGAGTGGATTGCCTCCTCCCATTTTTTGCGGGTCTGGGAATCAAACCCAGGACCTCAGGGAGTGCAGAACGGCACTCTACCAACTGAGCCAAACCCTAGCTTACTCAACTTGGTAGTACCTATAAAATCTAATTGCAGCTGGGCGCAATGGCTCATGCCTATAATCGCAGCAACTTGGGAGGCAAAGGCAGGAGGCTCACAGGTTTGAGGCCAGAGGCAGCTAACATAACTTAGCAAGGCCTTGTCTCAAGATAAGAAAATAAAAAATTGGTTGGGGGTGCAGCTCAGTGGTACAGCACTTGCAAAGAATGCATGAGGTGCTGGGTTCAATCCCCAAGTACCGCCTCCAACCCCTGCAAAAATCAAATTGCATTTCTAAGTATATAATGAAATTACAAAGGAATTGACAAAGAGAAACAAAGATATAAGATGAATAGGAGAGTGCATTAGGCTGGAAAACTGAAGGTTATTTAGACATAGCCCTCTTACCTAACAACTTTGCAACTTCCCTGGCCATCAGTGTTTCACTTAAATGATAATGATGATAATAGTCCCCCTTCATGGTTTGAATATAGTGTCCGCAAAAGTCATGTGCTTTAATGTTACCCCAGCTGGTGGTGCTGTTAGTTGAGGTCATGGAATTTGGGAGATAGATCTTAGCTTTGCAGAAGTAATGTCATTGGGGGTGGGCCTTTGGAGGTTCCTACTCTAGACCCATGGCCCAGCTTGCTCTCTGCTTCTTGCTCCTGAAGATGTAAGATCATTTTTCATGGGCCCTGCTGCCTGCCACTGCCACTCCTGCCCAGTCACCATTATGGACTGATTCTCCTAACTGTGAGCTCTCCATAAATATCTCTTCTCCTTAAGTTTGTTTGGGTTGGTTTCTCTACTACAATGATGACAGCTGACTAATATACTCCCCTTAACTCAGGGTTCTGCTTTTCTGGCATGATCAACGAGGAAAATGTCATTGTATCCTCTCATAACAGGCAGGGTAAGTACAGTATAATGAGATATTTTAAGAGAGAGAGGAGCCACAGACACACAACTACTGTTATAGTATAGTGTTATAATTATTCTATTTTCTTCTTAGTTGTTCTTATTAATGCCCTACTGTGGCAGGTTTATACACTAAACTTTCTCACAGGTAGATATGTATAGAAAAAAACAGTATGTATAGAGTTCAGTTGTTGTTGTTAGGTGCTGTCGAGTTGGTATCCGACTCATAGCGACCCTGAGTACAACAGGCGAAACACTATTGTCAGTGCTTCTCTGCTGTTCATAGGGTTTTCAATGGCAGATTGATTTTTAGGAGGGGGTTGCCAGGTCCTTCTCCCAAGCCTACAGCTTCTGGTGTTCCCAGGCGGTCTCCCATCCAGGTACTAACCAGGCCTGACCCTGCTTAGCTTCCGAGATCTGACGGGATCGGATGCCACAGGGCTATAGCTGCAGGCATAGAATTCAGTACTATCTTCCATTTCAGGCATCCCCTGAGGGGTCTCAGAATGTATCCCCACAAATAAAGGGGATACTACTATACATTCACTAATCCTTTTCAATTGTGGTGTTTGGTACATCTTGGATATTCAATAGAGCACTACAAATGATCTTGTACAAGCACAGAAACCTATGGAAGGAAGTTCAAAGAAGATCAGCATTTTCTGATCCTATCACAGGATTCACATGAGTGTTAGTATCTGTGGTTGGTACTCTGCTGGTTCACAGAGCCAGAGCATGAAGGCAGCCCAGGACCTGGTAAAGAAATCCTTGCTGGTGAGGCCATGACTCAGCCACAACAGGAGCAGGCGAGTGATATGTTTTGACATGTTGCTCTTCAGGTTGTTCATCAGGACTTAACCTGAGGTGAGGGATGATCCCCCAACTGGGAGGGAGGGACTTTAACTTGGGTTATGCCACAAAAACTCAGAGGTAGCATTTGGCTGCAAATTGCCACAGGGAAAGTGTGGCTGCTTTGTGAGTATCGGTGAAACTTTCACTATAACTCCTGCCAAGATAAACAAAACGGATGTCAGTAGAATCAGATGTTGAAGTAAATTGTCCTTGCAGACAATTTGGGAATGATTTACCAACATAAATGTATACTGTAGTAGTTGTGACAAAAAGGCTGATAGTCCCAGAGGAAGTGACACTGTTGTAAAGCTTCCCACTAATGTATGCTTTCATGACATAGAAAGGACAAAGAAGAAAGTATTAGAAGCCAACGCAAACTGAGAAAGGAATGTGAAAATTTGCCAAGTTATTGAAAAGATGCTTTCACCAAGTAGTAAATTATATGACCAGAAGAAGGCAAGCACCATTCAAACTGTTCTTGAAGGCACAACCATGACACACCATTCTACCATGGCACAGTGTTGGGTAGTGTTTCATTCTGTTGTACATAGGGTTGCTATGAGTCAGATCCAACTCCAGCACCTAACAACAACAATAAGAGGTCCAAGATAAAGGGCTCACTCTTCTGTGTCCTCTCTCCTTGACATGTAGGCTGCTATCTTCTTCCTGTATGTTCACAGTGTCTTCTCTCTGTACATGTACATGTCCAAATTTCTTCTACTTTTAATGACATCATTGACATTGTATTAGACCTTACTGTAATGACCTCATCTTAATCTAGTTGCCCCTTCAGAGAACTTACCTCCAAATGTAGTCACATTATAAGGTACTGAGGGTTAGGATTTTAGTGTAAGAATTTTTGGAGAACACATAACCCCATCTCACTATTCCACCTGAGTATTGTCTTCACTCACACAGCTGAAGTTGAATCACCTCATTCATGTCCTCTTCCCTGGGAAGGTGAATCAGAGTGCAGAACAAGTAGCTCTGATATTAAGAAAGCTGAAATGGAAGTTGCGTATATTCCTTCAGCTAGCATCCTATGGACCTGAATATGTGGAATCCATAGTTTATAGATAGCCTGCAGCCATACCACTGTGGTGTCTGATCCCATCAGACATTGGAAGATAAGCAGGGTCAGACCTGGTTAGTACTTGGATGGGAGACTGCCTGGGAACACCAGGTGCTATAGGCTTGGGAGAAGGACCTGGCAACCTACTCCTGAGACACAATCAGCCATTGAAAACCCAATGAAGAGCAGAGAGGCACAACAATAGTCTTTTGTCTTTTGTACATAGGGTCGCTATGAGTCGAACACTGACTTGATGGCACCTAACAACAACAACAGCATAATTTATAGATAGGAAGGGATCCTTGGATAGTTAGCTATTCTTGTTAGGTGTCATTGAGTCAGGTCCGATGCAAAGCAGCCCTGTGTATAATAGAATGAAGCACTCCCTGACTCCGTGTCAGGCACATGATCTTTTTTATATTTAGGCCCATTGTTGCAGTCACTGTGTCAATCCATCTAGTTGAGGATCTTCCTTTTTTTCATTGACCCACCACTCTCTCAAACATGATGTCCTTCTCCAGGGATTGGTCCTTTCTGACAACACGTCCAAAATATGTAAGATGCAGTCTAGCCATCCTTGCTTCCAAGGAGCACTCTGATTGCACTTCTAGGACAGATCTGTTGGGTCTTTTGGCAGTCCATAGGATATTCAATATTCTTCTCTAGCACCACAATTCAAAAGCATCAATTCTTCTCCTGTCTCCCTTATTCAATGCCCAACTTTCACAACTATTTGATAAGACTGAAAATGCCATGGCATGTCAGGCAAACCTTCATCTTCAATGTGATATCTTTACTTTTCAACACTTTAAGAAATCTTTTGCAATAGCTTTTTCCAATGCAGTGCTTCTTTTGATTTCTTGACTGCTGCTTCCATGGGTGTTGATTGTAAAACTAACTAAAGCAAAACCTTGGACAACCTCAATCTTGTCTCCATTTATCATGAAGTTGCATACTGACCCAGTTGTAAGGATTTTTGTTTTGCTGATGTTGAGGTGCAATCCATACTGAAGGCTACGTTCTCTGATCTTCATCAGTAAATATTTCAAACCCTCTTCAGTTTCAGCAAGCTGTTTTTTCATCTGCATAATGCAAATTGTTAATGAGTCTTCCACTAATCCTGATGCCACATTCTTCTTCATAAAGTCCAGGTTCTCAGATTATTTGCTCAGCATTGGGATTGAAAATATATGCTGAAAGAATATAGCCCTGATGCACCTTTCTTGACTTTAAACCAGGCAGTGCTTCTTTGTTCTGTTCAAATGACTGCCTCTTGGCCCATGAACAAATTCCTCACGATTACAATTACATGCTCTGGTATTCTCATTCCTCTCAGTGCTATCCATAATTTGTTGTGATCCACACAGACAAATGCCTTTGCATAGTCAATAAAATATAGATAGACATCTTTCTTGTATTCTCTTCTTTCAAGTAATATCCATCTGACATCAGCAATGATGTCCCTCATTCTACACCTTCTTCTGAATCCAGCTTGATTTTTAGGCAGTTCTCTGCTGCAGCTGCTTCTGAATGTTCTATAGGAAAATTTTACTTGCATGTACTATTAATATCATTCAATAATTTCCACATTCATTTGGGTCCCCTTTCTTGAGAATAGGCACAAATATGGATCTCTTCCAGGTAGTTAGCCAGATAGCTGTTTTCCAAATCTCTTGGCATAAACAATTAGCATAAACAATTGGTATAAAATTCCAGTGATGCATTTCTTTGTTGAAACATCTCTACTGGTATTTCATCAATTCCTGGAGCCTTATGCTTTGCCAATTCCTTCAAGGCAGCTTCCATTTCTTCCTTTAGTACCATTGGTTCCTATTCACATTCAACTTCTTGAAATAGTTGATCATCCACCAATTCTTTTTTGTATAAGAACTCTGTGTATTCCTTCTATCTTCTTTTGATGTTTCCTGCATCATTTAATATTTTTCCTGTAGAATCCTTCACTATTGTCACTGGAGGCTTGAATTTTTTCTTCAATTCTTTAAGCTTAAGAAAACAGAGTGTGTTCTTCCTTTTTGGTTTTCTATCTCCAGCTGTTTGTGCATGTCATAATATTTTATTTTTTTGTATTCAAGCTTCTTTTGAAATCTTCTGTTTAGTTCTTTAACTTCATCATATCTTCATTTTACTTTAGCTATTTGACATTCAAGGGCAAGTTTCAGAGTCTCTTTTGATGTATAATTTGGTCTTTTCATTTTTTCCTGTCTTTTTAATAACCTTTTGCTTTCCTCATGAATAGTAACCCACCATATATATATATGAACATGAAAATTGGTATATTACTTGGAGCAAAAATGAGACATATCTCTTCATCCACCATCCATACACCATTCAATCTCTCTCTACTGAATTTATTCCATTATGAAAACCTCAGTGGTCAATCTTATCACTGTGTGCTTGCTTTCGAGTTGGTTTCAAAGCATGCTGTAGTTAAAATCTCTTTCATGAAGAGTTGGTTGATGTCTTGGGTGAGTGAAGTCATACCTTAGCTCATAGTATTGACTATGAACTTTCTGTAGGTCAAAGGTTTATAGATCTACAATAAAATTTTTGTGCGTAGTTCAGCCTTTTAAAAATGTTTTTAGTTCTAACTAAAATTCAGTTTATTATCAAATTATTCATAGATATTCGATACTTTGGTCCACTTTATGCAATTTTGCATATTACATCAAGTCACTTTGTGCCTATCATTTTTCATACTTCTATTTTTACTGGGCTTATTTTCAATCTCTTGATCATTAACTGATGTTTTTAGTGTACCCCTTCCAATTCTTCAGTTTAGATTTAGTCATTCAGTTTTCAAATACTTACTGCTATGTGTTAGGCATTGTTATAGGCCCTTGGCATATAAACAGTGACCTAAATAGACAAAGTTCTTACCCACAAGTAGCTTGTATTCTGGTTAGATGAGGCAGATAATAAACAAATAATTACCTATCTATATCATACATAAAGGCAGTGTTTAGTGTTACAAATCAAACAAGATAAGAGAGCTAGAGAATGATGGGGTAGAGTTACTTAGAAAAGGTTATCAGGGAGGGCTTACTGTTACCCTAAACAAAATGGGGAGAAAGCCATGTGGGTATATGAGGGAGGAACATTCGAGACAAATAGAACAGCAAATATAACAGACCTACAGAGGGAGCACGATGGGTGGGACTTTTCCCTCCCTTCTCTTCTTTTCTCTTCTTTTCTTCCCTTCCTTTCCCTTTCCTTTCCTATTTCCTTTCTTCTCTCTTTTCTTTTTCTTTCTTTCTTTCTTTCTTTCTTTCTTTCTTTCTTGAGACAGAGCCTCACTATGTTTCCCAAGCTAGCCTCAAACTTGGTATGTTGCCAAGGCTGCCTCAAACTCACAATCCTCCTTCCTCAGCCTCCCAAGTGCTGGGATTATAGACCAGTGCCACTCTAGTCATCTATGCTTGGTAGTTTGGTGGGCTGCAAGGGGGCCATTATAACTATGAATTATAAATAAAAGGAAAATGATAAGGGAAAAGTCAAAGAGGGAGCAGCAAGGGTGTATATCATGTAGGGCCTTATAGACCATGGAAAGGAATTTGGAGTTTTGCCTAAGAGCAATGGATAGCCATTGGAGTGTTCAGGGAACAGAAATGATATTTGAAGCCAGGTGTGGTAGCGCATGCCTGTAATCTCAGTGATTTGGGAGGCAGAGGCAGGAGGATTGCAAGTTCAGGACTAGAGGGAGTCTGCATAATTTAGTGAGACCCTGTCCTAAAAAGTTAAAAAACTGGCTGGGGGTGCAGCTCAGTGGCACAGCACTTGGAAAACATGCAGCACAAGGCCCTGGGTTCAACCCCAAGTACCTCAAAAAAAAAAAAAAGAAAGAAAAAAGAAAAAGAAAAAGAAAAAAAAAGAAAAGAAAAGTAAAAAGAAGTGATATTTGACTTGTTGGAAAACTCTGGCTGCTGACTGGTGCCTAGTAGACTTTATAGCAATAAGGGTGTAAATAGGGGTTCCTGTTATGAGGTTATTGTAATTATCCTGTAAGAAATGATGGGGTGTGGACCAGAGTGGTAATGGGCTTAGGTGTTGAGAGGTGGTTAGATGGTAGATATAATTTAAAAGAAGAGTTGAAATGATTGGTTAAATGTTTAGATATGAAGAAAAAAGAAGAACCAAGTATGATTGTGAGGGTTTTAGAATAAGCAGGAATGGAGGTGCCAGCTCTACAATTTTCTTTAGAGAAATCTTTTTTTTTTTTTTTTTCAATATTGGGGGTTGAACCCAGGGCCTCGGGCTTGCATGATTTGCAAGTGCTGGACCACTGAGCTACCACCGCCAGCCTACTTTTTTACTTTTTGAGACAGGGTCTCACTAAATTACGCAGACTGCCTGTGGTCTCGAACTTGAGATCCTCCTACTTCTGCCTCCCCAACCCCTGGGATTATAGGCGTGCACCACCGCACCCGGATCTTTAGAGAAATCTTAAAGAATCACTGAATTTCACCCAAGGATGTGTATTTGGGGTAGAGAGTGGGTGGAGTCAGGGAAGGGACTTTTTCTAGGTGGAGGGAATAGCAGATAAAAGCATAGAAGAAAAAATATAAAAGATCTTATGCATTCAACAAGCCCAACATAGTTTACTAAAGGGAGGAAGTATGACGTTGTAAACAGACATGAATGTGCCTGACTTTGCCTTTTTCAGTAGAATCTCCACTGGGCAGAAGATCTTTCTCAAAGGAATTCTGTTTGGTCAGAATTATTCCTCAAAATTTCCACCTGGTGGTCAATGTGAAGACAAAGGGTCTGGAAGCCCCATGTCATTCTTGTAAGAGACTACTGTAGCTGGAAGAACCCTGTCTGGAATGCTTTTAAAGAAACTTTTCATTTCTGTTTTCTCTTCCTGTAGTGCCCTACATTTGAAACCTCAGAATTACCTTTCATTCCTTTCTCTTTTTATATCAGGTGTAATCTTCCAGAAAAGGTTACACTCCTTCCCAAGGCTGACTTAGATTTGAATCCTGGCTCTGTTGCTTAAAACAATTATAATCTTGGGTAAATCACTTCACTTCTCTGAGACTCGATTTTATCATCTGAAAAACTGAGATAATAATACCTATCTTAGAAAGTTGTTGTGATGATTAAATAAAATAATCACCTTCCATGATCTACCTAATTAATGTTGTGAATTGCTGAGCATAATGCTGGCAGAAAACAATGTGTTTGTGTGTATGTTATTCATCTTTTCTCTCCATCTCCACTACACTACTAATCTGGAAGTCTGTAACTTCACACTTCTGTTACCATCATGCTTATAATTAGTTTTCTGTCCTCAACCATCTTCTGATTCAGGCTATTCTTTACCTCACAATCACAACACACTCCATTGCAGGTTTCATTTGCTCTTGATATTATATATCTTTGTACTTCTACTTAGTTGTTCCCAACTAAATCGCATGCCTCTGCAATGTAAGCTTCCTGTCTTACATTTCTTTTGCATTTCCATCCCACACCAGGTTCAATATTCTGAGTCTTATTCCTAGCCATTTGTATGTACATCCTCTGTGCTTACAACTCTGTAGTATGACTTTTATGTTATAGAAATATATCCTTAAATTTTCCTTAATGGGAGCAATATCTCCCAAAATCTCCCACTTGATGTAGCAGCAAACAATATTCATCTACAAACAACCTGAGCAAGAGCTTGGATTTGATCCCCAGTACAAAATAAATAAATAAATAAACAAACAAACAAATAAATAACACCAACTCACAGCCATTAATGATACACCCATTGATTCATTAATTGATTTACTGAGCACATGTTGAGTGAGAGTTGCTTCATACTGGGCACCGTTCCTGATACGAGGTATAAAATCATGCACACGGTATTCACAGTTCCGCAAATTTATATTTTCCAGATTACGAAAAAATTAGCTTCTTTTCAAAATGGTTACGGTGCTTCTTGGTCCCAAGTGTGTATTCTAGCACATGAGAACCGAAGAGAATGAATATTACCATTTTCTAAGGAAACCAGACCATTTCTGAACTATGTTGCTTTTATAGAAATACTAACTTGTGATACTACAAAGAACCAAATTAAAGTCACTTCCCATCAACTCAGTTCTCAGTGTCAATTGCTTAGTTTTATGATATGGTTGATCAATCTGACTTAAACATCAAATTGCTTCTGGGTCACCTGATCCTTGTTACCTTGCAAAAGTTCAATGGTGAGCCACTCATGTGTTAAGGAACCCTTTGCTTTCTCTGGTTCAACATGCTCTTGAAAGTCACTTTTATATCAACTATATGAAAAAGTGGAGCATTTTCTGTTCTACCTCCTGAGTCATACTATTTCTCCAGTCCTATGCCATTCAGGTTTTGCTGGTTGTTATTCCTGTACTTCATTTTCCCGAAGCTTGTCTCCCTTTCATTATAGTGGATATGTCTGAGAGGCCATCCCTAACTGGTTTGCATTTAGAAGCATGGGAAAATTCTCCAAGCATTTAATTTAAACAATTACATCTGTATGCTAGGAGGCTGAAATTCACATAAGAAAAGCAAGAAATTTTTGTTCTGCTGCCTTGCCACAGATAAGGAATCAGACCTCTTCTTTTAGATGGAAGAAGTTGCTTTCCAGAAGTAATTGTAGCATTGTTGGAAATCTGACATGGGCCAGAGAGTGTTCCTTTAATAGTGACAGAGAATCAGACAAACATCAGACAAAATATAGAGAAATAAAGCAATATCACAGGAACTTGAGACATTAGTTCCTCTTCCTCCACCCAAAAATATATTTATAGAGCAAAAATATATTCTTTGGTCTTTGCCAGATATATGTGGTTTCTAAAGCATACTAGCAAAATTAATTCTGTTTAGATATGTCTAGAAATTCCATTATTTGGGAACTTTAGAGTGTTATATAATATACTGAAGTAGAAATTCACTGTCTGCCAAGGAATTTGAGAGTATTCCAGACAAAATATTTTAGATGAGAATTTGGGTTATTTAAGTGCCAGAACTTGGGAACCAAGGAACATAAAGTTTCCAGAGGAAATGATGACACAGAAAACACAAGCTGGAGACACCCTGTCATGAAGCATGTGGTTGCTGGTGCCAAAAGGTTAATGATCACATACTTTTTCTTTTGTTCTTACTGAAGTTGTTAAAGGGCATTTTAATATTCCTTATGTTGCTGTTAGCATGCTTCATGAGTAATCTTTCCACACCCTATGACATGTCACCCTTGGATCTCCTTGAGACATACACATAGACTGAACACTTAGTTTCTTTCATCATCATCCCTGTCATCACTTCAGTTTAAGTATGAAATAACCTTTGTTCCTTACTTATTGCGCTTACTCGGATTTTAAAAAATGATTTTCTTCAGTAAGAATAAGGGAAATTATGTCAAGGAATCCTGTCTTCATTCTTGCCTTTAGAAATCAGAAGCCAATAACACAGAAAAAAATAGCAATCCATACAGTGGAGAAAAGGAAACACAACAGGTAAGATATGAAGTCCCTTTTGGAAACATTTCTAAGGTAATAATCCAATGACTGCAGGAGCTTAAAACTTTATGAAAATGCAAGGAGACACTCTTCTTTATCTTGTGAAGTGTACTCACTAGGAAACATTTTTCTCTCAAATTTCTCGTTGTACAAAACTATTCCTAAATATATAAATGGCTAAGTTCACTCACAAAAGACTTTCTTAAAAGCTTATATACCTTGAACACAGTAGCCACAACTATCATTACTCAATCTAAATGTGACAGTCAGCTGTAGTTACTATAGCAGGAAAAACAACCAAAACAAACTTATGGAGGAAAAGATTTATTGGAAGTTAGAGAATCAGACCATAATGGCAGCAGGACAGGCATAGTGGAGTGGAGACAGGCCCTGTATCAGATAATATCACAGCATAGTGGGGCAGGAGGTCCAGAGAGATTCTTGGAACTGTGAATCTTGGTTAAAAAAAAAAAAAAAAAAAACTTCCACAGGCCCTCCCCCAGTGAACACTTCCACAAAGCTGAGTCCCACCTCCGAAAGTTCCATGATGTCCACAAATAGCTAGGGACCAAACATTAAGCACATGACCTTTGGAGGACATTTTATATTCAAACCATGGCACTACGTTTCCTGACTCCTCATGTTAGGGTCATACAGACTGTGATCACTTCTCTACCCTCATCTCTTTCTTCTCACTGTTTTCATCATATTTCTGTCATAATGAACTTCTTTCAGTACCTCCATTACATTAGATTCATTGTTAAGTCCAAATAGCCCTTGCTTTTTCTCTTTCCTGTCTGTGTTGCTTTGTCTTTCCTCTTTCCAAATTATGTATCCATCAAGTTTTGAAGTTTTTCTGTAACTTTATAATTCTTTCTCTGATCCTCATCTCTGACTCTTATTCTCTCTTTGAAGGGTTCTCCCAAGTACCTGAATTTATTCCCATTTTAGTGCATCTCACTTTTTTGTGCCTATTTCCTTTACTTCCACCTCAGATTCTAACCTCACTTTGTTAGAGAAATGTGTGAACACAAAACAGGTAGTTTACTAATTTAATTTTCTCCTACCACAAAAATAAATTATCCCCAAATTTTAAAAATTTGTTAACCAGAGTCAGGTGCAGTGGTGCACGTCTGTAATCCCAGTAGCTCAGGAGGTGGAGGCAGGAGGATCACAAGTTCGAGACCAGAGGCAGTCTGTGTAATTTAGCAAGACCCTGTCTCAAAAAGTAAAAAAATGGGCTGGAGGTGGCAGCTCAGTGGTCCAACACTTGCACAGCATATGAGCATGAGGCCCCTGGATTCAACCCCCAGTACCACAAAAAAAATTTATGTGTGTGTGTGCGTGTGTGTGTGCGTGTGTGTGTGTGTGTGTGTGTTAACCACTGATTCTAGGTTAATATCATTTTTTTACATTATTCATTAAGATATACAAAATCTGAGTAACACCTACCTCTTTCATATCATCTCTGATAGCTTGCTCTTTGACTTCTACATCTCAGGCATGCCAGCCTTCTTGTGGTGTTTCCCAGAGTCCAAGCTCCTTTCCACCTGAGGAAGCTTGTCACCTTTATCACAAACATTGTCTACCACACCAAGGTCTGTTCTTTTCCTCCCTATTTGGAATAGAGATGCCACATATATGCACAGGACTCAGGTTCAGGCAGTTCCTCCAAACACATTCACAATGCAGTAAACATTTCATTTGCAGCACATACCATAGTCATGGCTCAATTATTACTTAGGTAATTTTATTTTTGATGTCTACCTCTATAGCTAGACTATAAACTCCAAAGGGCACTTACCATGTCTGTCTTGCAAAAGAAACATTTGTTGTGAATCTAGGGCAGTTTGTAGCATGTGCGGGAACAATGATAATCAACCATAGGGTTAGAAAATGAGGCAAGACACAAATGTCAGACTAGATAATAATGGATCTTAATTGCCATGACATATAATTTATATTTTATCCCAAAGACAATGACCATCCATCAAATATTTATAAATGGAAATGGTCATATCTGTGTTTTAAAGAAAAAGTCTTGCAGCAGATAATATGACTGATATGGGTGCCAAAAGATGACTATAATAGGTTATGAGAAATGAACACAAATTTCTGCTCTCCCCATATGCACATTCTCTTTGCAATGTGCCTTTGCTACTCTTCCTATCCCATGACTTTGAATTTGAACATGACCATAAGACTTGCTTTGGCCATTGAGATATTAGCAGCTGTGATGCAAGCAGAGGTATGAAAGGCATTTGCATACTGGGATTTGCCTGGGATTTGTGAAGTAGGCTCTCTAAGGCAGCGAATCTCAATCAGTTTTCAAACTTCCTCCTCCATGTTCATGTGCATAACACTCCTCTCCCAACATCAGAAACATCTCTTATTTCAGACAGAGGTACTTAATGGTACATACTAGGATCTGGGGGTGAGAGGAGACTATAGGGTAGTTTGATATTTTTGTACAGAAGAGTCCAACATACTTTTTAGCTACAGATTGAAAATCATCTATCAATTTCATGGATTGATGAATGAATAATGAACTTAATCTAGGTCTGAGGATGGAGAATAAATATTCAGAAGATGGATAAATGAAGATAGGGCATATTAGACAAAGAGAATTTTATGTACAAAGGAGAGAGTTTCTAACATTTTAAATCATCGAATGAAGCCATAACATGTGCAAGGAAATCTGTAGAAGTTACTTCACAGAGTCTAAAGTTTATAGAAAGGCATTCAAATAAATTTTCCTAATAATCATTTCCTTTCCTCAAAATCTTCTTATTTTCAAGAACTTGCTTTAAACATTACCAAGTGATTTCCATGTAAGTTTCACCTCTATAGAAAGTTGCATGTGATAGTAGGAATTGATGATCTTTCACTAGCCTGAATTGTCAAATGGTTTCAATAACTCTAAAATCAATAGTGAGGTTATGAAATTGAATCTAACTCTGACTTTTGCCTATATATTTATTAGCCTATCATGAAATTGATGATAGATGATATCAGTTAAGATCTAATACCTGATTCTCACACATACACAACTTCTGGTATTTCCCTTAAACATAGGCATGTATAGTCTCTCACCCCTGTGCTCATAATAATAAGTCTCTGAAGAAAATCATTCACCTAAAAATTTTCTGTGTTTCTCTTCAATGGTGTTATTGTAGGTGTCCAACTCAAAGGATCCCTACATACAATAGGCAAAACAGTATGGTTAGTGCTTCTCTGCTATTCATAGGATTTTCAATGGCTGATTGTTTTCTGGGAGTGGGTTGCCAGGTCCTTTTCCCAAGCCTACAGCACCTGGTGTTCCCAGGAGGTCTCCCATCCAAGTACTAACCCGGTCTGATCCTGCTTAGCTTTCTAGATCTGACTGGATCAGACACCACAGTGGTACAGCAGCAGGCTCTCTTCAATGAAGCATATAAAGCACTTTTCCCCCACACATAAGAGTAATCTTTGAAATCATCATGTTTACAAGCAGGTGCAAATCTTGTCTGCCCTTAGGGAAAGACCAGCCAAAGAGAGGTTGTTCTGGTGATGTAATGCTTGTTAACTTATACTTTTTCAGATGTGATTGGGGAAGATGCTTTTCAGGACATCAAGCAAGAATTGAATTTGTCTCCCTGACTAATTTTAGTTCATAAGCCACCTGTGGTATTTCACATTACTTAGGATAGCCTCTAAATGGTTCTACAAAATCAGTAGACTAGAGAATTTTTATCTTTATTTATATTTTTTAAGAGACAAGGCCTCATTATGTTGTCCCACCTGGACTTCAACTTCTGGGCTCAAGTGCTCCTCCTGCCTCAGCCTTCCAAGAAGGTGAGAAAACTGGCACAAGCACCACCATGCCTGGCTGAGCACCTTTTTTGTTTTTAAATATTTACATCTAAACCCACTGGCATTTGCTGACACTTCCCCATCTTTCTTGAAAAATCACTAATTTCCAAATCCTGACCTTTATATACATAAGCAAATGAATACATTAATACTACCCAACAGCATTTAAACTAAATTTTTGGCAGATATAGATGCTCAAGAAAATCAGATCAAAGAGAATAGAGACCTAATATGTTTCTAAATCAAATTCATCATGGTCTACATCTCATGACCATGTAGAAACTTTATTTTCATATCTATCTACTTTATTTCAAACATCAAAATATTTGAAACAAAATATTTGAATAACCAGGAGTGTTCATGGTAATATAGTTTTCTACTTATTGAGTAATTTCAAGGGTTCTATTGATGATACTAAATGCTTATTAATGTCCAGAGAAGCCCTAACCCAAAAGAGGTGAAGATCCACTACTCATGGATCTAATTCTATGAAGAATGATATAAGGGATAGGATTAATGTGTGTTGGTTTCCATCAGTAAACAGTGCAAAAATATTGATGCTGTGCTAAAAATTTCAGGTGTTATTGCATGCAACAGATCATCTCATTCTAAAATCAATAGAATTCCTTCCTTCCTTCATCCAAGCCTCACTTTTTTAGTGTGAATGCAGTAGTAAGCATGTTGTAAAAAACATGACTTGGAAGAGCAGAATCGTGATACCCAGGCAGATCAAGGGTTTATCTGATCTGATAGTTCAAGATGTAATTCAGAGATGATTAGCTATGGGTACTCATAGTAAAAAAAAAAAAAAAAAAATTAACATATTGGAACCACTTCCTCTTTATTTCTTTTTCCAGCCAGTACATCTTCTTGAAAACTGAGTTAGTTTCTGGCAATTGAGCCAGCCATTCTTGGGAATTTTCTACTTGTTCAGGGCACAAAGATTCAGTTGTATTGGGATGGGGTAAAATTATGGTATCATGGAACTGGCCAAACCTGGCTGTGTATACTATCTCCATTATATAGGAGAGTGATAAGTCACTGTAACTTCATAGAGTATTAAAATAATATTTGTAAAGCCAGATGTAGTGGCATATGTCTATAGTCCCAGCTACTTGGGAGACTGGGACAGAAGGATTACTTGAGCCTACAAGTTAGAGGCCAGCCTCTACAAGTTGAGACCTTGACTCAAATAAATAAATAAATAAATAGTATATAAGGCATTTGGCAAATCATAAGTAGCCAACTTATAAGTAACCATAGTTATTACTATATTTCCATATATATATTTCCATATATTTGCATACTATTTCCATATACAAATAATATCCAAACCACTTTACCATTCAAAGTTGACAAATAGCCTGGTGTGATGGCCCATGCCTATAATCCCAGCAGCTCAGGAGGTAGAGACAGGAGGATTGCAGGATCAAGGCTAGAGGCACACAGCCTGTGTAACTTAGTGAGACCCTGTCTCAAGATTAAAAAAAAAAAATGGACCAGGGGTGCAACTCAGTGGTAGAGCACTTGCAAGGCATGTCCAAGGCCCTGGGTTCAACCCCCAAGTACTGAAAAAAAAAAACACACAAAGTAGGGGCTGGGATTTAGCTCAGTTGGTAGAGCGCTGCGCTGCAGTCTCTGAGGTCCCGAGTTCAATTCCCAGCACCGCAAAAATGGGAGAAGGCCCTGGCAATCCACTCCCAAGTCAATCCCGAAACAGTCTGCCATTGAAAACCCTATGAGGGTCGCTATGAGTCGGATGCCGACTCGACGGCACCTAACAACAACAACAACAACATTAAAGCAATTACCAACATACACCCATAATAGATTTGCTGCTATAACTAATGTGATTACAGTTCCTTGATTTGGAAATAAGCCTTTTTTTTTTTTTTTTTGTGGTACTGGGGATTGAACCCAGGGCCTCACACTTGCGTGCTCTGTAAGTGCTGGACCACTGAGCTGCACCTTCAGCCCTTTTTTTTTTTTTTTTTTTTTTACTTTTTGAGACAAGGTCTTGCTAAGTTACGCAGGCTGCCTCTGGTCTCGAACTTGTGATCCTCCTGCCTCTGCCTCCCAAGACGCTGGGATTACAGGCGTGAGCCACCACGCCTGGCTCGCCATTTTGTTTTTAATTGAAAATGTAGTTTGCATTTGATTCTTATTTTACCATACTATTCAGTATTTTATTTTTATATATTAACATTTCAAAGCTATTGATTTATAAATATTATATAATATTAGTGTAAATGGGCTGGAATTTAGCTCAGTTGGTAGAGCGCTGCTCTGCAGTCTCTAAGGTCCCGAGTTCAATTCCCAGCACCGCAAAATGGGAGAAGGACCTGGCAATCCACTCCCAAGGCAATCCCAAAACAGTCAGTCATTGAAAACCCTATGAGGGTCGCTATGAGTCGGACTCGACTCGACGGCACCTAACAACAACAACAACAACAACATTAGTGTAAATAGTATTAGTACATTTCTTCTAAAGATCTGCTAAAAGTTTTAAAGGCAGTGTTTCTCCAGTGCTTAAAGTCCTGGAAGGTATTCCTCATGCCATCAAGTAGCTTCTTGAAAAGCAAAAAATACAGTTATCACCTCAAGAAATGAGTAGCATGAGTTATTCAGTAAATTAGCTTGAACTACATTGATATTGTTCATACCCAGTAAAAAGCACTGGCAGATTTCTGAAAATTGGTTTAGTTTATCAAAATTTACTAAATGCTTAGTCTGTGCATGTACAAATTCTATGATTAAAAACAACAACAAATGCAATGATTTGGCTTCTTCCTTCTAGGTTCTAGTATTTAGCTAAGTAAACCATGTGCTAATTTTCATAGTGGAGGTAGGTATAAAATTAATGGAAATATAGATGATGGAACATTTAATTTAGGATTGGTCGGATGAGTTTTTGACAAAAATGATAGCCAGATGACATTTTATCAGATTTTAGAGAATAACAAGTATTTCTTATTTGGATAAAGTAGAAGAATATTCCAATGGAAGGAACAGTTGAAAAAAGGCAGAAAGGAGAAAAATTTTATACTTATTTGTGGGATGGCTCTTTATTCATGTTTCTATAGCAGAGCACACTGGATGGAATTATGGCAGTAGAAAGGATCTGTTCATATGTAGAGGGGCTTTATTTTAACCTTACAAATCACGGTATTCTTATCTTTTCTTTATAACTGAAATAGTCTTTTTTCCTTGCTATAACAAAATACCTGAGGCTAGGAAACTTGTGAACAAAAGAGGTGTATTTAGCTAATAGTTCTGGAGGTCTAAGAGCATGGCACCAGCCTCTGCTTGGGTCGGATAAGGACTTCAGGGTAGATGGCATCACAGTGGTGAGAGAACACATGAAAGTGGTAACATGACAAAAGAGGAAGCCAGAGTGTAGGAGGAGCCAAGCTTGCTCTTTTATAAGAACTCAGTCTCACAGGAACTAACCAGGTCCACTGAGAACCACATTAATCCCTTCCAAAGCAGTATCCCAAAGGACCTAAGTATCTCCCACCAGGCTCCACTTCTTAAAAGTTCCATTACCTCTAAATACTGCTGCACTGGGTACCACATTTCCAAAACATGAAGCTTTGGGGGACACACTCAAATGATACACAAACCACAGTACGTGTTGTCAGAAGGTTCATGACACACACTGGTTGGATTGTGTGTGTGTGTGTGCATGTGTGTATGTGTGTGTGATGTATTTAAACTTACTTTAAACAATATTTTTCCTTGGATTGTCCTATGTTTTAAAATATTATAATGATGTACTGTTATACTTCAAATAAAGTAAAAGTAAATTTTACAGACCATCTTTGAAGAGGGCATTATAAATTGTACAAAAATAGTATAGGATCAAGAATACATCTCTTGGCTTTGATTAACAGAGAAGCATATATGAGCAAACTTGTAAAAAGCAATATATCCAAGTGTCATAATATATTAAAGAAGTATTGTCTTTGTTAGATTTGTACTAAAAGAGTGATCTGGAAAAACTTCATTGCTCTTACTCACATGGTAAAGCACTGAACCATTAAGTCAATGAATACATGGAGCCATTCACCTTTAATATTGTGGATATGGAAGCATTCTTAAAACTTGCTGAAAGTTTTCTGTCATTTCCTTGAGTATTGTTGTTGTTGTTAGGTGCCGTCGAGTCGGCATCCGACTCATAGCGACCCTCATAGGGTTTTCAATGGCAGAATGTTTCGGGATTGACTTGGGAGTGGATTGCCAGGTCCTTTTCCCATTTTTGCGGTGCTGGGAATTGAACTCGGGACCTCAGAGACTGCAGCGCAGCGCTCTACCAACTGAGCTAAATCCCAGCCCCTCCTTGAGTATACTCATTGAATAAAAAGTCTTCATATCTTTGAGTAGCACTATGTGTATATGCTAAGTAATTCAAATATATTTGCTAATTTTTATTAGACTTGCCCTAGAATATATTACACACACACACACACACACACACACACACACACACACACACACAATGATATTGTAACAGGAATAATTCATGTTAGTGAGTGGCATGTGCTATCTCTGTTTCTATCCCCTTTTTGACCAATATCATGACTTTTAGAAGTAATTAGCTGGAATTACAGGTAATTGGGTCAATTTTAGGTTATATCTTTTCATCATAACTGCATAGAGATTGAACCAACAGTCTTAGTCCCAGTGTATTCTCTCTATCCATTCTAGGTATTATATACAGACATGTTTATCTGAGCTTGTGTGTGTATTTATTCATTCTAAAAATAATTAGAGGTAGTTAAATTATATGTATAATGCAGAAAATCCACTATATATAGCACACTTCAAATATGAAATTCTCAGATACATTTAGAACTGACAGATATATTCTGTCTTCTCTATCAGCTGTTAAGAAGAAAGCCAGTTTTATCACTCCAGTCCCAGGAGGCATGGGACCCATGACAGTGGTGATGCTTCTGAGGAACACCCTTCTGGCAGCTAAAAACATCATTTACTAGATCACATGAGAGAATAAAGCAAACTGAAGTCATGCTGCTTATTTATTTGACGGAGGGCATAAACCTTTATATTTTACTGTAAAACTATTTATTTCTACACTGTATTTTTCCATGGTTGGAATCATGATACATCAGATGATACACTCAACTTTATGCATTTCCTGCTAACTGATTTGGAGATTTAGAAAAATCAAAATGATTCAAATGAAATTTCTGGTAACAATTGTTTGCTTTATGGATACTTGTTCATACTGCTAACACAATAAACAGTTCCTAATGAATAAATATATTTTTGACACAAGTAAACATCACAGAGTATGTTTTCAACAAATATGTTATCAGCAAAATGGGCACTCTGGTAAAATGTAATTTAGGTTTTATCATAAGCATGCTCAATTTTTAATATATTTCATGGTCTAAGTCATCTGCTGAAAAAGAGCTTACTTGTTAAAAGAAAGATAAAATATTGAAAATAAAATCTTAATCTCAGATATCTCCCAAATATAGTCTATAAGGCCATCCTAATGAGAAATAATGTTCTATTTAAGAAAAGAAAAATATTCAAGGAAAGCAAAAAATACAATGCTACTTGGAAAAGTAATGATTATATCATATCATGAAAGACTACTTGCTATAGTAAAAATGAAGAATGTGTTAGGTTTACATATCATTTCTTTCCTCTTTTTCTGAAATTTTTGGACAGTATGTTCACTGAATAATAATGGAAAAATCTAAAAGTAAATAAATGTACAAAATGAAAGTAAGGTTGTGTTTTCCAACAAATTTCAGACAAATGTGATTTAGTGTGGGGCTGGGGTTTAGCTCAGTTGGTAGAGTGCTGCTCTGTGCTTTCCGAGGCCATGGTTTCCATCCAGAGCATGGCAACAATGGGAGAAGGAATGTCACAGCCCACTCCTGAAACAAGTCGCCATTGAAAACCCTATGAATAGCAGAGAAGTACTGACAGTGCTGGGCATGGCACACTGTCGGGTAGTATTTCGTTCTGTTGTACATAGGGTTACTATGAGTTGGGCCCAATAGATGGCAGCTAACAACAATAATGATTTAGTATTAATGAGACTATCATTAAAGAACAGTAACTGATGTTTGTTCACAAATTCAGAAATCTAGTAGGAAATCATAATACTTTCAACATGCTAAAACTAAACCTTAGGATATAACTGCTTTGTGGCCACAATTGTTCCATCTTCTGTTATGGCATTTGATTCCTTAAATAGGTGCAATTCTAACACAATTTAAATTAGGAAATACATGTGAATGTTATTTAAAGACTATTTTGAGATTACTAGAGCTATATAAGTGGTGGTGTGTTTTCATGCCCAAATCCCAGTGTGTTTATATACCAGTCATGACTCTTATTCAATGCCTGTCTTTATCAGTGTGTATTCTTGGTCTTTTGTGTGAAAATAGACTAGATGTTTGTAATTAATAACATTTTAACTACATAATAAAAGCAATTTAAAGAAGACAGCTGTATTCTTTTTTTAAAAGATAACTATAAGCTTCTTTGTTCATATATTTGCTATCCATTTCCTTACCTCACCTTGGAAAAATGTTACACATTTCTTAAACATGAAATAAAAGACACTATAAGCTATTCTACAATTAGTCCAGACTAATTTGTCCAGTAATCCTGACAGAAATATAAATTCAAAGCTTGTAAGCAAACATTTTAGAAAAAGCCTGTTTATATTTTAAGGATCTCTAACTCCCAAAACAAAATGACCAAAATACATATATATGAAAAATATGAGACCTATAATTTTGAGTCTTCTACCTGTGTCATGCAAGAGGGGCTATTTTGGAATAATATTTATGAGTTAGCTTTCCCATAGACTAATTAAAACACTAAAAAAGCCAAAATCTGACACTTAAAATAGTAAGGAAGACTTTACTCAAAACTATTACAATGGAAGCAATGGTATAGAGGAGACAGATTGAACTTAATGTGATACAAAGCAAACACAGCTGGGGATTTATAGCCAGGGAGCAGGGATAGGCATTAGTAGTTGGGAAATTATTAAGAGGAATTTGATTACATGTCAAAGACAGGGGAATCCTTGCTAAACTGGTTTATCAGTATTCTTGATAACAATAGGCCAAAGACTTAGATATCAAGGGTAGAGGATGAGGAACTTGATCAGACAGATACAAAGGGGATAGATCCATTAGCTGATTTAGCAAGAGCCTTTTTTCAAACCAAGATCAGTGGGCCAAGGTCAAAGTTTTGTCAAGAAGAAATCAGAGGAGCCTGATTAAAGTTTGGTGAAGTAAGGAGTCCTTGTTAATATGTATAAGAGATAAAATCGATTCATTACTATCATGACTTTATTTATGAATATTTGCAGTCCACAAAATATAGACATATAATAGCTCTGTGGAGGAAGAGTTTGGAGACACATTTTCTTCCACTACACTATCAGTGCCTGTACCCGTACCACCCTGGCATCTGATCCCTCACATCTCAGAAGCTAAGAAGGGTTGAGTGTGATGGGAGACCACCTGGGAACATCAGGTGCCATAGGCTTAGGAGAAGGACCTGGCAACCCACTCCCCCAAGAAACAATCAGCCATTGAAAACCCCATGAATCGCAGAGGAGCACTGACATAGTACTGGGCATGGCAGTGTGTGGGAATATTTTATCTGTCGTACATAGGGTCGCTATGAGTCACACCCAACTCAACAGCACCTAACAACAGCAACAACACTATCAGTATCTGTAAGAGGACACTGAAGTAGGAATTTGAACAAAATTAATGGAGTTGATCAAAAAGATAGGGAGGTGAGAATGAGCATAGTATATGTGTGCATTATATATATATATATATATATATATATATGCAAGAGTTGCAGTTAGGTGAAAAAAAAGTGTGAATTTGAAAGTGATGGAAATACACCCAGGTTAACATGCAAAAACAGATTAGATGGAACCATGATAAATCAGAATTTACACCATGTTTAGTGAACTGATGGGAATTATAGAGGCTAGAGATGTTATCATCAGTTAGCATAAGGAAGTTATAAAAGAGAGCTGGTTTTGGAGAAGATATAATATGTTCAATTTAAGACATGTTGAATTTGAAGTAAGAGTCCTGAAGTAATACCAATCTGGGGAAAGGATAGGCATTCAGAGCTAGGGGTAAAAATTTAGGCTTCATCAGCACGTATTATCCCTTCAGTTCTTTGAGTTTAGTAATCCTGACAGATTACTGGTTCTGACAGTTGTTTGAGTTCAGAATACACATATTATCTATCCATTTATTTTACAAACACATCATGCCCAGTCCAGAGTCATGGATGCAGTAGGCATTCTGTATTTGACAAATGAATGAATAAGTGAATGAATAAATGTGAACAACTGAATCCAAATAATTTCCATTATTTCCAATTTACAGAATAAATTTAGAGAGAGATAAGCAATAGATTGATGAACATTTCCTGGCAACGACCAGCCACAAATTCTGGTTCAGTTAATGAAAGAGCAAAAAAAAAAAAAAAAAAAAA